>JASANY010000935.1:291036-308965 GCA_030849755.1 Trypanosoma avium | reverse complement strand
CCCCCCCCCCCCCCCCCCCCCCCCCCTATTAAATTTCTCTCTCATCACCCTACCTTTTTTTATTATCATTATTATTAAAACCCTTTATCAGAACTTAATTTAAGTCCAAATTATTTCTTTTTGACCAAGCAGATTCCCTCCATAATCCAGAACTTGGAGTATTTACACTTTTAAACGATTGTTCTTTAGTAACAAATGGAATAAAAAATTCAAACGGAGGCCCCAATTGACGTAGGTGAAAATACGCTTGTTGTTGTTTTGTTTGATTTATAAAGAAAACTCTTATTTGTTTTATATTATTTGCCAATACTTCTTCTGTTTCACAGACAAATTCACCTATATATTCTTGTAAAACACGTGAAACTGCTCTTTCACTTACATTTTCACCTTTTACAACGATAACTCGTCCAGAAAGATTTTCTTCACGTTCACATATTTCTTTTATAAAAATTAAAGGACTGTGTTTTTCAGGTTCAGAAATAGCTGAAGTTAACATTGGAAAAGGTTTTCGTGTTTTAACTGTTTTTGTTATAATACATGAACGATTAGGTTCAGCATCTACAGATTCTGAGTGTATATGATAATATTGACAAAGAGAATGTACTAGAGCACGTTTTTCTGCTGACATGGCTTGTAAATTTTTAAAATTATCATCACTTTCTACAAATTTATTTAATTCTTTCTCTATTGTTTGAACTAATTCTGTATTTTTTACAGATAATTCCCATAAAAATAAAGAATATTTTACTGCAGGTAAAGGAGAAAAATTTGCACGATTAGCTAATATTTGAAGACGTTGCTCAAAAAGACAATCTGCATTACATTTTAAATCTAAACTACGTCCATGATTTTCTTTTAAAAAACGAAGAAATTTTTTACATGGAATTTTTTGAGCATATCTCCCACATTCACAACGACGTTCTACAGTTTCAGAACATGGTGGACATTCTTTCAAAGGATGACACTTTGCTTTACAAACATGTCCACATTCATTATGAATTTTTCCACATATTTGTAAACATGGATGAACCTTATCAATACAAGATTCAGGATGACAAGAACGAAAACATTCATGACCACAAGATAATAATTTACCACATTTTGCACTACAAGAAGCAAATTTTGCACTACAAGGTACATTACCTACTATAGTATGTCCACCTACACACATCCTTTTTACAGGAAACATACATGGAGGACAATCACCATAATGACAATAGTGTTTAGATATTGGATGATTGCATGATGGTATAATGGTACAAAGTTTAGTACATTTTGGGGGTAAAGTTCCACATGGCTGAGGTGGCATGAGAAATTCAGTTCCACATCTACAAGTTAAGCGTTCTGCAATCACATGAACACAAGGAGGACATAACCCACGATGACATAACTCTAAACATTCATGACCACAAGAAAGTTTTTTATTGCATATACGATTACATTGATGTATTGAATCATTTGTTTTTTTACGTGATGAACAACATATAATACGACAATCATGTTTTCCACAAGATAATTTTGTTTTACAAATTTTATTACACTTAAATCCATCTTGTTCTTTACAAGGAACAGAACATTGTGTTAATCCACATATACAGCTAGAAAGAGATCGATATTTACAAGGAGTACAAGCTCCATCATGGCATTTACTTTGACAACTATGACGTCCACAATCTAATAAACGACCACAAATATTTTCACATGTTGGAATAGGATCAATACATTGTATCCTTATTTCTTTAAGTGGAACTGCTCCACATGGGCATGTTGAAATTATTAAAGGATCTCTATTACATGGTGGACATGAACCAGAATGGCAAAGCATATCACACTCATGAATACCACATCGAAGCTTTTTACCACATTTTTTTCCACATGAAAACGTTAAAGAACCACAATTTAATTCTCTTGATTCAGATAAACAATAACAAGCTATTTGTATCTTCTCTGAACATGGATCACAACTACCCAAGTGGCATTTTTGTTGGCAATTATGCAGGTCACAGCTTAATAATTTATTACAAATATTATCACATGTTTTGTGCGGATCTGGGTTACCACATCGCCAGGTATATGTGGAGGCCCCACAGCAGCAGGAGTTGGGGCCGGCTATCGCAGAACATGGGGGGCAGGGGCCGGGGTGACACTGAAGTGGGCAGGGGTGAGGGCAGAAGGGGCGTACTTTATCACAAGTTTGTCCGCAGCTATGTGGGGTAATGTGGGGGTCATACGCAGGATCTCGAGTCTTACCACAGAAACAAAGATACTTTGAAACAGAAGATTGTATTACTTGACAGTGGGGACACCGAAATGAGCAGCCAACTCCACTCTCATCTTGTTTTGCCCATTTTTTTATACAGTAAAGATGAAAAATTCCAAAACATTCATTACATGACCAAACAGCCACATCATGTCGAATAATATTTAAACAACTAGTACATTCATATTTTAATAAAATTAATTGTTGAATAATATTTTTGGTTCTTTCTGGTATAGAACTACGTCCTTCTTTTTCTGAACTATTAGATTCACTCGAGATCATATATTTATGAAAGTAAGTAAGTAAGCAAGCTTATTTTAAAAAAAAATTAAAAATATCTAGAACTAAAGGTTTTTTTTTTTTTTTTTTAAGCTGCTATATATACTTTACTAACCTTCGGAGACCCACTAATAACAACCTTAGCATAAAAATACATAGAAATAATTATTAAGAAATATATATATATATATATACATATTAAAAGAAATATTAATCCTCAGAAAAATCTAAAAGTACTAAGAAATTTAAAAAAAAATTATAATAATAAATACATGTAACAAAAAAAAAAAAATAATAATAATAATAAATAATATCTACTGAAAGAAGTAATAATTATTCATTCATTGTCTCATCCATTTCAATTTCTCTTATTCTATCGAGAACATGCAGCATCTTTTTACGGGCTGGTAAACTCTGTGATCGACTTTCTATATTATCAGAATGAAAAAAATCTTCACTATTAGGTAATACATCAGAAATAAGTTGATGAGAAGTACTAAAAGATGCGTTAAGTACTGAAGAAAGTCTATGAGCTTTCTTTTGACCAAATCCTGGAAGATTTGCTAAATCATCAGATGTAGCAGAAAGTAAGTTTGCGATAGAACCAAAACGGTGAGCAGCACGAACAACATCATTACGCATCATTAATTGTGGAGTTTGAGTAAATGCTTCTATAAGAACAGGAATTGGTGTACTCTCTTTTTTACGAGCTACCCTATAATCTACAGAAGCTACAAAACTATCCATAAGCCCTTCTAAGTAACTAGCACATTCTTCTTCTGTCCAACATAACATAACATTACAATTTAATTCTATACTACACTGAAGACTAAGCCAAGCTAAAATATCTGGACGAGGATCTTGAGGACCAACTAACAATAAAAGAACAAAAATACGTCCAGTAGAAAAAAATTGTATTTTGGATGCTGAAATACGATTATATATAAAATCTCTATAGGATAAATCACATAATTTATTTAAATTATCAACATACAATACGCAAGCTCTTGTACAAAGAAAATCACAATTATTATCACTCATTTTCTCTATAATATATCGACGTCGTTTCATGAGGCAAACAATATTACTAGTTACATTTCCTTCAGAGACAGATAAAACACCACGAGGTAGTGGGGGTGGCATTCTGCCGCTTGTAAAAACATTGAATAAATAAAACAAAAAAAAAAAAGGAAGAAAAAAAAATCATATATAGTTAAAAAAAAAAAAAAAAAAACAGTAATAGAGAAAAGAAACCTCCCTTTAGAAGAAAGGTAGAGGGAAGAAGAGGAGGAAAACAGAAAACCCCACTAAAAAGAAAAAAAAAAGGTCTTAAAATAATGGTATATTAACAAGGTAATAGTAAATTTAGCAAATACCATAATAATAATAATAAATAATAATAAAAAAGAATATTATTGAGCAGAACAACCAACACTGGGGCCTTCATCTTCATCTCTGGTTTCTTCCTCCAATTCTTTACGAAGATTATCCAAATCTTCCCGTATAACATAACACTCTTCTGCATCTTCACAATGATTTAAATCCACGCTTTTTGGAGGAGGGAGTGCACGACGCAATATATCCACCTGCGATTGCTCAATTCTCTCTGGGAAAACAACATTAAACTTTATAATTAAATCACCAAATTGTCCAGGACGTTCTTGAACTGGCATTCCTTCTCCAACCACAATTTTTACTTCTCCAGGTTTAGTTATTTCTCCTCTTTCACGTCTTACTATTAATTCTCTACCATCTAAATGAGTTAATATAAATTGAAATCCACACAGAGACTCCGCCAAGGATATACTATGAGTAAAATAAAGATCATCACCCTCACGAGTAAATTGCTCATTCTTTACCTGTTCCAAAACAATAACAATATCTCCACAAGTTCCAGTCCCTGGATCCACATCCCCATCTCCACGAAATATAAGTTCTTCTTGATGATGCATACCACGTTCAATTTTTACAGTTAAAGGTGATTCCACTTCTGTTGTCCTTCGCCCATGACACACAGAACACGCATTTGCGAAATCATTTAATCGACCCGTACCACCACAAACATCACACGTCATTGACATTTGTTGCATCATCATTCCCATTTGCCGCATCATAAGACGAGTTCCACTTCCTCGACACGCTGAACATATTCCAGTTGATTTATTTTTTGATTTACGCCTCTCGCATGCAGCACATGGAATGATGCGTGTACGAGGAAGCTCAATTGTTTTACCATTATAAAGATCACTTAAAGTAACAGGTAAGGCGCGTGTAACTGGCCTAGCCCTACGACTTCGGCCTTCATTAAAAAAACCTGAAGCGAGGGAAGTGAAAACATCATTCATATCATCGGAAAAGGCAAACATTACTTTGCTTCGTATTTACTATCACACTAAAAACTTCCCATCCAAATCAAGAGCAAAGGAAAAAAAATAAAATTTTTTCAAATATTACGATTTTCAGAAAAAAAATAAAAAAAAGAAGATAAAAAATAAAAATGTATTTTATCTACCAAAAATTCACATATTAATATCTTTATTAGACGAATAATTAAAAAGAAAAAAAAATCATTATTATTATAATAATTATGTTAATTATTTTTTTACAAAAATAAATGTCCTGAACAATGACGCTGCTTCCTTTTCTTCCGGTGACAATTGCAAGAGTACGTGACCATCCGAATCTCGCTTACTTCCTCCTCCACCAACAGTATCACGTAGTTCTTGACCAATAGATGAACTATAGTGTAATTCACTATACTCCAGGAAACCAAATGACTCCACCAATTGAAGGTCAAATGAATTGCATAATACAATAAAATGATCCCATGGAACAATATATTCTGGAAGTTCACTTACACTATTTTCAACACTAACAAAATATTCTATTCCAAAAGAAAGGATACTAGGAATATCTGATGGAAATCTTATTTTATAAATACTATTACCAAATATATTACCTCGTTCACGTGCACGATTAAGCAATTCTAAATCATTTACTGTAGTTCCAATAAATACTCCACCAGAACGTAATGCAGTAGAAACAGCACGTAAAAATTCACAAACACGATTTTCACTACTACATCCATAGTGTAAAGAAAATTGACAAGATATAATATCCATACGTTTATTTTGTAAATTATTTTGCTTAAAAAAATCTTCAATTTTTAATCTTAATATTCCATTTTCATCAAATACATCACAAACAGAGAAAAAAACAGGTAATCCTGCGTGATTTTTATCTTGTGGAGTAACTTTAATACTTAAACCTTTTGAAACACAATAACGTGCAGCAGCTTCTGCTACAGCTTCTAAACAAGAATCTACCATAAATAATAATTGAGGTTTGTGTGCTCTCCATTTAAAAAGATCACCTCCACGTCCAGAACATAAATCTCCAACTATAAATTTATTATTTAATTTTTCCTTACCATCATTAAGTTGAATATAAGGTATTGCTGTACTAATAAGTACACTTTTTATCCAATTATTAAATTGTCTTAATAGACTACGATTTTTTCCTTTAGATAATTCTTTTGTTTTACAAGCATAATGAATATTAATCTTATCTACCATAAGATTATTTGATTTTTCTATATTAAAATTTAAATTTTTTTTATCTTCTTCCAATAAAACTAGTTGAGATTTTTCTTTTCCAACTTGTAAAAGCCATTGAAGATGTTTAATAACACCAACACATGTTGAGTTTCGATTATTACCATTAGGATGAAGTGAAACAATTTTCCATCGTCCTGAATTACCATCAAAAACGCCTTCTACTGTAAAATCAGACCATGCATAACTTCCTCCAGCATTTGCCAATGCTATATATAAATATTCTGTTAATTTTGATGTTGTATCCTCTGCTGGACAAGTAAATCCTAATCCTGTACATTCACTAACTTTGCAATGAATACATGGTATATGCTGTTTTTCAGATAAAAGTCGTACTGCCCAATATAAGTGAATTTCATGCTCTCCTTGGGTTTGTAATTGAGTTGCTCGAAGAGTAAATTGACAAGTTTTAAATTCATAAGATTCTCTTGGAATAAAATTTTCATTATCTTTTTTTTTTTTAATAATGGGTTGAACAGATTGTTGTAAAGATTCTACAAATTCATTAGATATAGTATTTTCTGCTCCAATAATATTAATTAATACATCAAGAGTAATATCTTCTACTAAACTTTCTAATACAGAAATTACAGTTACAACAGAGTTAGGTTCAGACTTATCTGTTCGAAGACGTTCAATTGACCAACATTTTTCTTGATAATTAAAAATACATTCAGCAACAATAAAATTAGTTTTTGGAATTACAAATAAATGAGGATTAAGTAAATACATATCAGATGAAAGTCTTGCCCTACCTACACTATCAGGACGATGTCCAAAACGTTTCTTTCTAAAAAATAAATCAACTATATATCTATTTAATTTACCTTCAATTGCAGTAAGACTCCAATCCACTGAAAGAAAAGATGGCCATTTCCATTTTAACTGATATTTACTAGCACCCTGAACAAGATCAAATTTTTCTGGAGTAAAAATGAATCCATCACTCTTAGTTAACCCATAAGGTCCATTATAATAATATACTACACTATTGCTACTATCATCTACTACTTCTCTCTTTAAACGAGAAACACATTCATTAAATTTTTCTAATGGTAATATTTCTTTAGCAAAAAGTTTTATTATTGGTCCTTTTATTAAAGATAAAATTTGAAAATTTTGTATAGGATTAATAATCACATCTTTTAATACATCATATCGCTTAGACATGGGGTATCGTGTTAAACGTATATCATTTTGAAGATTTTCTTTTAATTCAGTGTAACGAAAAACATCAAAACATCCTAAAAGTAATTGATTTACTTTATTTATTTCATTACTATTAACAGTAATCATAAGTTCACAATCAAGAGCAAATGAAGAAAGTAAAGGAACTGAATACTCTTCTAGAAGTAAAAAAGCCTTTTCCATTGAGCGGTCAAAGCAATACGCCATATGTCTAACACCTATTCTTCGCCTAATAATAATTGATATTGTACATTTTAAATCACTTATATTATTTTCATGATAAGACTTTAAAATAAATATTTCTTCTTCTTGATTAGGTGATAATAGATTTTGATGTTCTATATAAAATAAACCGAATGATAATTGCAGTTGCCGATTTTCAACTGAAGTTAATTTACCTTCATTTAACTCCTGACGAATTTCCTCTAGTGTAATAACATCATTAAGAGGTAAAGAATATTCAGTATTAGAATCATTTTCAGAAAATAACCAGCATGGAAAATTACTAGCACGAAGAGAGACTAAAATAACACGTGTACCATCACTTTTTTCTGTTACAAAATATTTATTAGAGCGAAGTATTGATGCGTGCGACTTTCGCATAGGTGAACAGAGAGGTCCCATAAATTCACCTTCACGACTTGAAATAATAGCTTCTGCTGCATATGAGAAAATAAGTTTAGGAATTCCAAGTTTTACATCAGGACTACTACAAGAAACACGCTTTTGTAAATTTCTGAAAAGTAAAGAAAAGAAATATGTATTATTTTCATTTTCCTTTATTAGTGATGAGGAATGTATGGAGTTTACAAATTCATCATCAACTGGAATCATCACTTCTCGGCCAATAAGACTCTTTGCAGAGTTGTATAACTGCGACAAAGAACTAACTGATGCCATTTTATTATTTTCTTTCCCCTGCCCTTCCTTTGTAATTCTTTTAAAAAATAAAGAGAAAGAGGACAAAAAAAAAAAAAAAAAAGGAGCAATAAATAAAAAGTTTTATACTATTTCACATAAAACTATTTTTTTTTTTTTTTTTAAGTTACTAATTGGAGAAAAATAGAATACGAAAAGAGAATTAAATCAGTGAATAATAAAACAGCATGATATTAAAAAAAAAAAAAAAACTCCCGTATAAATACAAAAAAAATAAAAATAAAAATAAATAAGTAACTATATATAAATATATATATATATATATATATATTTTCGCACCCTTTGCTTTGTTTATTCACAGGCAATGATTCGTCTATTTGCCTATTCTTTTATTATTATTATTCTCCCCCCCTCCCCTTGTGTTTCATTTTTATTTACAGTATGAATTTGATGAGTAAGGAGATTTTCCGATCACACACAGCACGTTTTCTCATTAAAAGAAAATCAGGCGAAAAAAAAAAAAAATTGTTTCTACAAAGCGTAAATAATAATAAAAAAAGAAAAAAATAAATAAATAAATTTGACACGTTGTTCTTTTTTCTATTAGTTTTGTATGCATGTATATGTAGGTGAATGTGGAAAATTAGAGTTGCGAGCAAAAAAAAAAAAAAAAAAAAAAAAAACGAGACTAAGTCGCCGCTCCTTATTTCAACGAGAACAGTAGCAGTACACACAAACACATAAAAACCGCTACAGATATGAACTTAGAAAGAGTGAAATACAAATAATGAATATATATACATATATATATATATATATAAACAAATAGAAAAAAGAAAAATGAAATAGGAGTGAGTGAAATAGAAGGAAAAAAAAAAAAATAATGGAATATTGAATTACAAACATACCAGCAGTTTCTGCTACCAAAATTTAGTTTATATATATATATATATATATATATATATATATATATATATTACCACAACTCTTTTCTTCTTTTGTTTTCTCATCAAGAGAGAAATAATAAAAAGCATTAAAATAGAGCACAAAAAAAAAAAAAAGGAAAGAGAGAAGATAGACAGAAATGGAGCGTCATGTAAGAAACGGGAAAAAAAAATAATAATAATAATCATACGCACGAAAGACAAACAAAATAAAAAAAAAAAAAACAAATATAGTAAATACGGTGTTCCATTAATCCCAACTCCAAGTTGCAATTCTTTATTTTTCTTTAATGTATATCTCTGTTTATCACAAACATTAGTATAGTATATATATATATAGACAAAGCAAGAACAACATTGAGAAAAAAACAATATGAATATGATGCACCGTTTATAGAAAAACAATAGAAATAGGAATATAAATATTATTATATTTTTTTTCTTGGGGTTTATTCCCTTTTTATTTTTCTCTTTACAAGAGGGGAGAATCCACCTCTCGCTTACGGCGGTATAGGGATAAGAGGTAAAAAAACAAAAAAAAAGATAATATATGCTCATCTCGTACTTTCATTTATATATTAAAAAGAATATATATATATATAAAAGAAAAAAAAAAAAACAAAAAAAAGGGGCGATACCCAAAATATAATAGTAAAATGAGAAAAAAAGTAACAAATGCATCCTCTTTTCCCTTCATTAATATCATCTATTGATATAGGGAAGAAGTAGATAAAAAAAAAAAAAAAATCTGATTTATATATATTTATTTATTTATTTATTTATTTCTCTACATACACATATAATTAAAAAAAAAAACAACGAACTCGCTTAGAAGATAATCAAGAAAAAATTATTTAATTTATATACCTTGTCACCCTGGTTTTTTTAAACCCTCCCTTCTTTTTTTTTTTTTTACTCCCTACCTTCGCCCATTTCTATTAATTTTTTTTTCTTTTTTTCATTTTAAAAAGATTTGAATGCTACTTCCATATTGGGTTTCATTTCAATCAACAAATATGTGATGTGGAAGTAGCAATATATAGCATAGAATAGAAATGCAATATTAGAAGAAAATAAACCCAATCTTAAAAATAATAATAAAAAAAAAGGTGAAAACATAAAGCAAATAATAGTAAAAAAAAAAAAAATGGCCTTATTGAGCCCTACATTACGCTGCATTTTGAGAATTGAAAATTTAGCAAATATTTCTGTTCTTTTTTAACTTCTTTTACCCTTTCATGCATTTCTCTCCATAAACCAAGTAAAAAGAAAAAAAAATAATAATAATATTCTGTCTGTAGTATTATTATTATTATTTTTTTTTTAAAATTTTGCATAAAGATTTAAAAAATATTTTTTTTTTTTTTGTTTTCTCTTTCATATCCCAGTAGCTATTGACATCTTTTGCAGAGATATGTATGAATATATAAATAATTCCCTTTCCTTTATTATTTGGATTTTATTATTATTATTTTAAGTAAAACTGGGGGTGGTGGTAAGGGTTTTGTAGCACGGCAGCATAAATCGTAGTTAACCATTATGAAGCATGTTTCAAATCCTGTGAAAGGCCTTTCCCTTATTATTATTATTATTATTATAAAAAAGAGAATTATTGATGTTAGTCTCCATACTCTCCCTCTCCCTGAGCTGTTGCTGGCTCCTCCGGCAGTATGAGCGGGGGCAGAAAGAGAAGTTTGACGGCGAGGCGCCTGGAGAGACGCTCGAGCTCCGCCAGGGTGGCCTGCTGGGCGCGGCGGCGGGAGTCCATCACGTAGGCGGCGTAGGCGAAGTTGACGAGGCCGACGGCGATGATGTCTTGCAGGGTGCCATCGGGGGCGGGGAGCTGCAGGGCGTAGCGGCGCAGGGGGAGGGACATCGCCCCAGTGAACCAGAGGCCGAGGCCGGAGATATTCTCCAGCGCGGTGGTGGTGGGGGGTGTGGGGGGGCAATTATTATTATTATTATTATTATTTAAAGAATTATTATTTAGAGAAGTCTCATCGTGTAGGTGGGCTTGGACTTGCTGGAGTAATACCTGCCAGGTGCGGCGCATAAAGTGAATAATCTCTTGTGGGTATTGTAGACGATGGGCGTGCTCCATGTCATGCTCTGCCGCCCGGTGTACAAGGCACTTTATAGCAATAACTCTTTCCTCCTCACTCATAGCGCTCTCCATCTCATTTTTCTCAACAAATTCACGTAGTTTTACCAAATGATGATTCTTAACGGTAATACGTTGAAGTTCCATATCTTTTCGGCGATGTGGTCCATTTTTGTCAAGAAAATCTGTAGCGGCGGCGGCATCAGGATGTATTGAGGCATGAGACACAGTAAAGACATTTCGACTTGTGTTACTTTTAAGAGTTTGAAGTTCGGCAACTGCCTTAACCGGAAACACTATTTCATCCTTAGCATTTACATAAGGGTTTGTGTGTGCCTCCATAATACAAGTCATTCCTTTGTAGAAATTAAAAAAAAAAAATTTCTGAAGAAAAAACAACAACAACAAAGAAAAAAAGGATATTGGTACGACTTTGTGATAGTAAGAAAAAAAAACTATAAAATAGAGAATAGAGGGGGGGAAAAAATAATAATAATAATAGAAAGAATGGAGAGAGAAAAATAATTAAATATATATATACTTTTATTATTATTATTATTTTTTTTTTAAATTAGGAGAAGAGTGAGCTACAAATAAATTTTGCATCAAAATACAAATATTTCAGTGTTTATATATATATATATATATAAATTATGTAAAATATAGATTTAAGGCCCCGTGGCATTTTTTTTTTTTTTTTCTTTTTCTTTATGAATTTATGTATTCGCTTCTGGTATTTTACGTACCTTACAAGAAGAGTATTAATAATAGTAATATATTTTTGTCCTTTATTCAATATATATATATATATATATATATTTAGTATTATTATTCCCATTCTGTCGTTCCAGGTGGTTTTGAAGTAAGATCATACAGTACACGCGATACAAAATCCAACTGCTGCAACGATGTAACAATTTCTTCCAGAGCTGTTAAAGGCATAAATGTTGAACCAGGAAGAGCAGGAACACCTGTCATAAAGTCATTTGTTAAAAATGTACGCACAACAATACTAAATTGTCCTTTTTCTTCAAATCCAAGAGGTACTAATACAACAGGTACTTGACTTAAACGTCGTACAAGATCATGTTTAATTAAAGCACGGTTAACAACGTCGTCTGCAATACGAAGTTTATCCAAAACTGATGGAATAAGAGTTGCCTTTGTTACAGTAAGAGGAGGATCTGATCTTTTAGATCCAAACATAAAGACAACACGATTTACATGTTGTGCCACCTTAGGTATATTCATTGCTAAATGACTAAGAAGTCCCCATTCTTCTTTAGATGGAAATTTTCCAGTAGAAATTGCCACAGCATACGCATATGTTCTACCATCACCTTGTACACCAACAGTACGTACAGGAAGAACACAAGAAGCAGGTTGAAGAGTTTTTATAGCCTCATTTAAAGATTTTACAATTTCATTACTACTTCCATTAGTTAAAATAGATTTTAGAGTTTGCTCTGTAGATTCATAAAACTCATCACGATACGGTGTTCCATTACTACATAAAACACGTATGGCTAAACCAGGACCTGGAAAAGGTTGTCTTTGTACTAAGTGTGGTGGAATTCCTAGACGCACACCCAACTCACGAACCTCATCTTTATGATAATCACAAAGAGGTTCAATAATTTTACCAGCATCACGAAGTTGACGAACAACAGCAGTATCATTATGATGTGTTTTAATAGCATCTGATACTGCACTAGCATATGATGATCCTGATTCAATTAAATCTGGTCGTAGAGTTCCTTGAGCAAGAAGTAAATTATTTAAATCAAGATGAAGATCCTTAATAACAGCATCACATACAGACATAAAAGTATTACCAATTATTACACGTTTTTCTTCTGGATCAATAACTTCAGATAATTTTCCAGTTATATATGGTTTATTATTACGTCTTAAGGGCATTTCAGTTGTTGCTTGTGCAAATTGTTCACGGGCATCAATAAGTGTTAGTGGTACTCCAGCTTCTTTTAATGCTGCAACAACCTCTGCACTTTCATTAAGTCGCATAAACCCATGATCAATATGCACACAAACCACACGTTCAGGACCAAGAGCTTTACGAAGTAAAACTGCACATACAGTACTGTCAACTCCACCTGAAGCAAGACATAATACTTTTTGCCCCTTAGCAGTACGCTCTCGAATCATACTTAATGCAACTAATTCTCTATCTTCCATAGTAAAATTAAAATTACATCCACATAAATTTAAAAAATTTTTAAGTATTTTCATACCATTTTCTGTTAATTCTACTTCAGGATGAAATTGTACACCAAAAAGAGGAAGGCTATTATGCTGAACTGCAGCAATAATATTAGCACTACTACGTGCTATAACTTTAAGATTATCCCCTGAATCTGTAATAGAATCTCCATGAGTAAGAAGTACTTTTTCAGTAGAAAGAAGATTAGAAAATAATTTTGATGTAATATCAATTGAAATATTATCTTGTCCATCTTCTCGAATATGTGCTCGTCCAACTCTACCACCAAAAGCTCGAGTTAAAAGTTGCATACCATAACATATACCAAGAATAGGTTTTCCAATTTCAAAAAGATCAGGATTAAATTCTGGAGCATCTTCATCATATATAGAACTTGGTCCACCACTGATTATAACTCCTTTAATTAAATTATCATTACGAAGTTCTTCTGTTGGTGTATTAAGAGGTTTAATACGCGACTCCACACGTAATTCACGAATTTTTCTGTCAATTACTTTACCATATTGTGAACCGGCATCAAGAATGACAATATACTCCTGCGTGCTAGATTTATCTTCCATTTTTTTTTTTTTTAATTAACAAGAAAACAAAGAAAACCTACAGAAAGAATTCAAGAAGAGGAAAAAAAAAAAGATTAAAAAAAAAAAAAAAAAAACCCAAATAATAATAAATAAATAAAAAATTGAACTAAGTGACGTAATCATTCCATATTCCCAGTAGTTAAAAAAGAAGGACTAAAGAAAGTAGTAGTCCAATTTCTGAGACAAGAAAACTCTCTTTCTCTTTCTACCTTTTTTTGCCCCTCCCAAAAACCTTTCAGCCCTCTCTCTATCTCTCTCTTCTCACAGACACACACAAATAATTAAATAAAAATATATATCCTTTAAGAATCTACTCGCTTAACAAATACACGAAGGTTTCTACCTGCAAACTCCATTCCATTCATATTTCCTGCAGCTGCCAAAGCATCGGCCGCCTCTTCATATTGCACCTCTGCCGTACACTCCTCAGCCCTAACTGATGAAGCTGGCTGTGAGACAAAGTCTGTAATATCCCCAAAAGAAGAACATAATCGTAGAAGTGATTGTTCATCAAATTCTATAGGAAGAGAACGTATACAAATACGAGTTGACATAAAAAAAAAAAAAAAAAGGAGATGTTTCTTTACTAAAAAAAAAAAAAAAAAAAAAAAAAAACTTTATTTTTATTCCTTCTATTTGGCAGTAACAATATTTTGTGTATACAAATCTGTCTCCTTTTTTTTTTTTTTTGTGTGTGTATATATATATTTATTTAAAAAGGTTAGGTTATTAGTTTAGACGAAAAAAAAAAGAAAAAAATTTAAAGCAAAAGAGCAAATTTTTTTTTTTTAATATATTGAGGAAGCATAGCTAGAAATATCTGTAAGAAACAAAAAAAAAAAAAAAAACATATATAATAGAGGCACGCATATACAGAGACAAGACGTACTCCCACCCCCAAAAAAATTCTAATAATTCTAGTGAATATGAGAAAGAGAGATAAAAAAGGGGGAGGAAACAACAAAAAAAAATAATAATAATAATAAATAAATAAATAAATAAATAAATATATATATATATATATATACGCAGATGAAGTGTGAAAAAACGGAAACTGTCTATAAACTCAGTACCGTACAATGAACACTTCTGACTCTGTTGTGAAAAAGAAAAGAAAAAAATACATCCTCTACAAATTACTACCTCTATCTATCTCTCGTTCTCTCCCTCATTTATCTATTAATCTCTAGCATGATATGAGAGCTCGGAGTGAATCCAACTCCCGTAGATATTCCTCGCAGACCAGCCCATTCGCCTCCTTCACAACTCCCGCCCATGTTCCCTTCTCCCTCTCTGCTATAGTTGCCTCCTCCAATAATAATTTGCGGGCCTCACTCTTTTGATTCCACGCCCGCACTGCAGTTTCTAACGCCCATGACTTTTTCTCCGCCTCCGCCGCCGCCGCCGCCTCCCCCACGCGACTCCGCAATTGTCGAGTTTTGTGTTGAAACTCCACCGCCTCCGCCCCCGCCGCCGCCTCAATTTTTGAAGTGAGGGCGAGAAGTTGCCGTCGCCCCTCCTCTCGTAATGCACGAAATTCATTTAATCCTTCCTTGGCACCTTTATCTTTTGCCTCCACCTCCTGCAACTTTGCCGCGACGGCTTGTTTTCGTTTACTTAACACGCGCCAATGTTCTTCATTACGTAAACGTCTTTCATCGACTTTTTGCTGCAGATCTGCTGTTTCCTTTTCAATTCGCATGAGTTCTTCCTTTTTATTAGAAACCTGGGCCCAAACAAGAGATATGGTACTTTGAATATTAGCTTTTTCTAGGTCCCAATCTTGTACAGTTTTAGCATGCTGCGCTTCAAACTCATTGAGGGCAATTCGAGTTTTTTCTAATTCGGCATTTTTATCTTTTAATTCATTACTGAGAACACGCCACTTTTGAATAAGCTCTTTTACTTGTGAGCCTTCCATCAGATTGTGCGAAAAGTATTTTTACACAAATAAAAATAAGTACTTCTTTATTAAAAGACAACAGAAAAAAAAGAAAAGGAGAAAGTAAAGAATCTTATTAAACGAGAACAACAAAATAAAAAGATGAATAAATGATATTAAAAAAGCAAAGCATTTATACATAAATATAAAAGAATTTAAATGATAAGTTTAACCCATATAATAAAAGTAAAATAATAATAATTTATTTTTTCCTGTTTCTTTTACCATAAACCCGGCGACATATGCCCCTTTTCTTACTTATTTATTTATGCTTTTCATCTTTTTTTTCTATATCACTTACCTAATAAAAGGAGTTCAAATGGATTAAAAGCCCTCCACCCCACCCCACCCCACACCCCGCTTTTTTTTTTACTTACTTTGGACATATGTAACTTTTCGCCCCCTTCGGCAGTGTTACATTATTGAGAGAAAGCCTAAAAAGAGATGAGGCCTAAGAGGGAATTAAGATACAAATGGCACACACAGAAAGAAATAATAATATTAATAAAATAGAGAGACTTTGTTTGAAAATATTCCTACTTCTGTTTAGTTTACACAAAAACGGTGAAGGGACAATTATTTCAATATCTGCGAATAATTCACAGATATTTTAGTTATTTATTTATCTCTCTCTTTTTTTTTGCTACTCATCAGCATCTACATCTTTCACAAAGTCTCACAAAGAAAACTCCAACCTATTACTGCCCTTTTTTTTTTTTTTTGGTTTATTAATTTATTTTCAGTAATTTTTTTTTTCCCCCCCTAGGGAAAGGACATAAACAAAAAACAAAATAATATTACTATTATTATTATTAAGAAAATTTATCTAGTTTTTTTAATTTTTTTCATTTCTCATATATGAGTCTGTATTTTATTAATTTTCGTTTTAACTTTATCAATCCCATCCTCTATTATTTATCTAAATTTGTACAAGACACTGAGGAGAAAGTTAATAAAGCAAAAAAAATAATGGGAGAAATGAAAACCTAATAATATATCTTTCATCTTTATTACTTATAGTTGGTTTTAAATATACCATTATAAAACTATACGTACAGAAAAATTTCTACATTGAGTTTATAAATTAATAAACGCAATAAATGGAAAGAAAAATAATAATAATAATAATAATAATAAAAGATGATAAACCAAAACTACACAAACAAAACAAAAAAAAAAAAAGACAGCCACTCCTTCCAACATCAAAAAGAAGATCCCTAGGCCAAAACATTTCCCAATCACAGTAAAAAAAATAAAAAATAAATGAAACTTATTTCCCTCGCGGGGATTTCGACCGCTCATATATTTTTTTTTCTTTCATTTTTTATTTATTTATTTTACTTCTCATAACTTACTTCTCTGGGCAGTGAACGAAGGTTTCGTAAGCTGAAAAAAAAAAAAGACGGTTTAAGAGAAACACGCAGATAAAAAAAAAAAAAAAAAACCATTAATATAATAATATATGATACAGTATTAATATTATAATATAATAATTATCAATTTCCTTTTAATTTCTCTTTTTCCTCTCCACTGTGTGTTTAACATTACGGAAAAAAAAAAAAAAAAAAACGTAACGCACATGAAAAAAACAACAAAAAAAAAAAAATTTGGAAAATTAAAAAAAAAAAAACAAACAAACAAGGAAATAAAAATCGTTCGCCTGAAAATGAGAACGAAAATAAAAGTAAAAAAGGAAAAAAAAAAAAAATAATAAATAAGAAGAAAAAGCAAAAGAATCGCCGTTGATTAATTTGACATTATACTTGGCCATAATTTACCAAGTGATTACCCTCGGGGGGCCGTGAAGGAGAAAACAAAAAAACACTGATGGGTTCACCACAACCCGTGGGGGGGGGGGGGGGGGGGGGGGGGGGGGGGGGGGGGGGGGGGGGGGGGGGG
>JASANY010000935.1:165000-290985 GCA_030849755.1 Trypanosoma avium | reverse complement strand
CCCCCCCCCACCCCCCCACAAAACCCCCCCCCCCTACATAATGTAGTTTCATAAAACAAAAAAAAAAAAAAAAAAAAAAAAAATCATTTTTTTTTTTTTTTTCGTCCCTTTTCCTTTGATATCGTTTTTTTTTTTTTTTTTTTTAATTTTTTCGAGGGTTTTAATATGGCCCACTTCTTATTTATGTGTTAATTATTATTATTATTTTTTTTTGTAGACGATAGCAAGAAGCAGCGTCACATGTTAAATAGTAATCATAATAATGGTTATGGAAAATAACAAAATAAGATAATAAAAAAGAAAATAAATAAATCTTTGAAGTAAATCAAAATACCGCTAAAGAAAAAACAAAAAAAAAAATACACAATATAAGAAGACGATTCGTTCAAGACATATTTCTCCAAATGATCCATGAAAGAGAGAGAAAGAAAGAGATTTAGTACGGGACAACAATAAAAGGGTGTATAGATCTTAAAGAGCTTTCCTGCTGAGGAAGCATAAATGTATACACAGGTTGTTGTTGTTGTTGTTCTGACCCTGAAAGGAGAACAAAAGGTGTTGTCATAGGATTATTATTATTATAACAGCTCAAATTATCAGGTGATAAATAAGTTTGCTGTATATATTGCTGTGGCTTTGGTGGTCGTAATGGAGAGTTACCTCCTGTTGACTGAATAAAATTTTGCGGCATTAGTAGTACTTCACCACCATTAGTTACACCACCAACACCATTGCTACTGCTTCTGCTTTCTGATGTATAAAAATTATTATTATTATTATTATTAACTTGTGTAGCGTGAAATCGTGGTTGAGCTGTCATGGACCTGGCAGGAGAAGTCGTCACGGAGACATGTTTATTGTAATAACTTGTTTTGGATGATGTTGCACCGTTGCTGTCGGAAAAGGACGTAGCCCCACTTTTTTCCCCACTTATGCGTCTACAAGAAGTTGACTTTGCAGGCGATAAATTACCATTACCATTACTCCCATCATTTATTTCCATATCCATTTCCCCATCATTATTATCATTTTCAATATGATCGGAACAGACACCATAGTGGACGACGTGTACAAACTGACATGCCTGTCCAAAGCAGCAGACACCATTCTTGGAAAAATTCGCGCAGTGCTGCAGTGTTATCCCTGGTGGGTCCCCCCGCAGCACTCGCCCATAGTGCTCCCACACCACCTTCGTCACAAACAATCGCCCGCTATCATACGCCTCCACTGGGCGCGGGTTATTAGGGAGGGCGACGCGGAGGGTGAGGCCGGGGGGGAGGGTGGGGTGGGCCCAGGCGGGGGCCCAGCGGGAGTGGAGGGCGTGCCACAAGAGGACCCCCGGGGGAGGGGGGCGAGGGCGGGCCTCACTTGAGGCCTCCCAACACTTCTCAGAGCCCCCCGCAGGTGTAGGGCACCCATTCGCGTTGCTGAGAACTCCGCAGGCCCCGGCCTCGATGGCAGCGTCGGTGCGAAGGCGGCAGTGCACCTCCCGGCAGAGAAATCCACTCACGCACACCTCCTCTGCGTTATAGGCCCGACAGAGGAAAAGTTTACTGTGAATTTTATTAGGCCCCCATCGGGTGTAATCGTAGAGGTAATCCAATACACCACGAGTGAGGTGAATGTACTCGGAGAGGGAGGCATACATAGTTCGCATGTTGTGGACAAGAAACCACAAGTAAAAACCAGGCGGAAGGGTGCGGGTCGCAAGTTCTTCATCGGGTACACCTGAAAGCTCTTCAACAGAAGGAACTTCAACGGACAACCAGCGCTTATTGCGCTTTCGTTGCTTTGCTGATGTGCGTTCCATTGTTTCTGCTTTATATATTTAGGTTGGCTGATTTTAAGTTGAAAGCAGAAGATGGACAAACAAAAAATTAATTAAATATAATTAATGTAAAGCGTGAAAAAATGTGAAAACAATCAAAAAAAAAAAACTATATATATATATATATATTAAGGCAAAAAATAAATGAAATGAAAAATCAGAATAAGAAAAGAATCGAAATAAAACAAACAAAAAAAAGGGAAACTTCAAGAAAATAATAGGTAAGATCTTTTTGATTGATTTAAAGTGTTTCCCTTTATTGTTTTTTTCTTTTCTAGTTTGTTTTAATACCTTCCTTAATTATTATTTTTATTATTATTATTTAAGAAAAAATAGAGCAGGCGCTAAAGTAATAATACCTTTGAAAAAAAAAAAAAAAAAAAAAGAAAAAAAAAAAAGAAGGGAAGAAAAAAAAAAGAGGAAATAAAAAGAACATAGTAGTATACACAAAACCAAACAAATATAAAATAATAAAAACCCAAAAGAAAAAAGAAAAAAAAATGATTATTTTTTCATTCATCTCTAAAAAAAAACAGAAAGGAAATACGGCAGCATACACATTCATGCAAAAAAAAAAAAGATAGTAGAAAACGGAGGAGTAATAAAAAGAATAATAAATATTTCAAACACGACATGATTGAATGAAAAAGTCAGCCGCTTAAGGCTTCCTTCTCAATTACATCTACTTGATAATAGGGAAACACTAGCGAAAGCTCACAAAGACATATAAATAGAAAAGTCAAAAATAATAAAAATGTAATTAGATACAAGGTGGGAGAGAAAGAGTAAAAGGTCATGACTTCTAACTGTATAGTGGCCTCCTATATATATAAAAAAAAAAAGGAGGGGAAAAAAAAAGTGAATGTCATGTAAAGAGGAATCAACCCTCTCACCCATTAACCAAATAATAATAATTGTACATAAACGCCTATGAAGTTTATCGTCTGTATTTTTTTTTTTTTTTTTGCGTGTTTGTTTGGTTTTATTTGCATCATATATTTTATGTTTATTTTTTATTTTCTTTTTATATCTCACGATCTCCTTTATAGTGAACCCATGTGCTCTCTACACAAGAGTAATATACTCAAATAAAAAGAAAAAAACATAAGTTTAGCGACAGTACAAAGGACTGTGATGCCTTACTACTTTATCATTATTTCTTTTCTATCACCCTCATTATTATTATTATTATTATTATTATTTTCAACTACAAAGAAGATAATGTGCCCTATTGTCATTTGCAATAGAATACTAACTACTGTAAAATCACTATAAATATAAAAGACTATTCAATGTTATTTATTTATTTCTTTCAATGTGCATGTTTTATTAATGCGTTGTTGTTGTTGTTGTTGTTGTTTTTTTTTGTTTATCTACTTCTTTTCTTTTTGTCATTGTTCTTTTTGGCTAGTAAAAAAGGAAGATTGCACATTTATGCAATCCTCTCCTCTCCTCTACTCTTCCCCACACCTCCTGTCTTTTTCTCTCTCATTCAAATACGCACATCTACTCTTTATTATTATATATGTATATAAATATTTTTTTTGTTATTAATATGTGTTTTTTTTTTTTTTTAATTGTGTGTGCTTCTGTGGCTCTTTTATTTATTTATCCTGACTCTTTTCATCATATATATATATATATATATATATATATCAAAAACAATAAAAAACTAGCAGAGAATACAGTCATGCACACACTTTACTGTTTTTTTTTTTTATATTATTAATATTTCTTACTAAATTCCAGAGACTCTTTAGGAGTCGTTACTAACTTTAAGCTTATCTTGTAAGAAAGTTATTTTCTTTACCATCTCTTTTCGCTTGGTTCGCCAATCACCCTCGAGATCTTGTAGATCATCTGTTCGAAATAGAATACGCATCAGCTCTTCATAGTATCCACGACGTTGTTGAACTGTAAGCTCCTGCTTCTCAATTACAGACTCTATTGAGGCAACATCCGCCTCAACCTCAGCAAGCATTGTTTTATGTGGATTAGTGTACTCACCTGAGCCAAAGTAAAGAGAGTAAACACCTGCTTCAGTAGGATTCGTTGATATAACTGATGTAGGAGGGGCACCAGAGCGAATACCAAATGAATTAAGTTTTGAATCTAAACCATTTAATATTTTCCCTCTAAATATTACTTTACTACCTGCTAAACGTGGTTCTTTTGCGACTACTGCCAAAATAAGATCACCTAATGTAGCGTCTTCAGCTAATTCTAGCCATATAGCCTTTTTAAGTGCAGGAGCGCAACAATTAATAGTTATCTGTGGCCCCTTTGAAGTTTCTGTTGCGGAATCTCCCGGTGTCTTTCTATTTTCCATATTATTAGCATCTCGAGGAGTTCGTGAAGCATGCATTGGAGTTGCTGCAGTAGAGGAAGCGTGATGAGTATCAATACTTGTACTTCCTCCTTCTAAATTTTGAATTGGAATACTTGAAAGAGGTGGAGTCCTTGTTGAATTAGCGTTACTATCTGAATCACTCACAGCAGTTTGAAAAGGACTTCGCATTGGAGGAGAAGATTGACGAGGTAAAGATTTTACAGGCTCATCCCGGCGTTCCTTGCCGTAACTTCTCGGAGGTGTTTTCATTCCACTTGAAGGTCTAGAGTTGGAGGTGGCTCTACTCCGCTGCTTTGTAGAGGCTGAGGCTTCTTCTTGTGTCGGCATCATTGTTTGAGATATATTACTCAAAGCTTCTTGTTGTTGTTGTTGTTGTTTTCTCTGTTGTCCTTGAGATCTTGCAGATAGTGGTTTCTCATATGATTGCTTTTCTTGGTGTTGATGACTACGATTCTGCTGTTGTTGGTGTTGCTGATTGTAGTAATGTTGATTGTGTTGTCGTGTCTGTGATGTTTGACGTCCTTGATTATAAGAATTTTGTTGCTGTTGTTGTTGATGGGGTTGTTGGTATGAAGTTTGATAATATTGCGGTGTATTCTGCAAATTCATAGACTGTTGTTGTTGTTGTTGATGTTGATGTGTTGCTGGTGGTGTGTAGAGTTGCTGGCGGGTGTCAGCAGGGGTTACAATCACAAGTGCCCCGAATGGAAACTCCTCCACAAATCTCTCATCCCCCACAACCGCACTCCCACACGTGAGGCAGGTGGCCTGTGGGTAGTCGTATTCCTGCACGAGAAATGTACGCAGCTGCCCCACCGTACACCCCGCGGGGACGGCGAGGTCAATCGTCTCCCCACGCGCGGAGCGAATTTGTGCAAGCACCTGCGGCCTGTTTACATAATCACCGTAATAGGCCATAATACTGAACACACCCACACACTTATCTTTTCCTTAAAGATAAAAAAAAAAAAAAAAGAAAAGAATCAATAATAATAATAAAAAATAATAATCAAAGAGACACTAGTCTTTTTTTTATTTATTTATTCTTTCTCTTTTTTTTTTTTTTTTGAGGGATTACTACTTAATATGTATGAACGTATAAATTTAATTTTATTTATATATATATATGGAGGTATAGAGAAAAAATAGAGAGTACTTGATATAAATAAAAATGTGTGAATACAATTTTGGCGCAATGAATAATAATAGCAATAGTAAAAATAATAATAAAAAAGCAAGACTAAAGAGGAAGAGCCCGCGAGTGTTGGGCAACCTATTCATAAAAAAAAAGAAAAAAATATATACATAGAAATTAAATTAAAAGAAAGTGAAGAATAAAATAAATATATATAAGATAAAAAAAAAAAATAATAACAATAAAATAAATAAGAGAACTTCAGAACACAAAAACACAGACAAAAAAAAAAAAAAATGTGATGTAAAAGAAAGGGAATGAAATGTAATCATGAGACATTTTTTTTTTTTTTTTTTAGTGTATATATATTTATATATATAGTAATTACGCTAATCTACCATATGTGACTGGTTGATTAGGTCCCCGAAATTCTCTTGCGTGTCGATGCACAACACTATCAAATGTAATACCAGGATCTAATAAAGGCTCCACATACGCTCGCAGTGCCTCAGCCTCCCATCGTCCAGGGTTTAATTCAAATAATTGATCAAATCTTTCTGCTAATTCTACAGCTAAATGAGAGCAAGGTGCTAAAATAACACTAGCCCCCACATAACTCTCAAGACGTGGGCGACGCACTATAATAGTACCATTTAAAAATTCTAATAATGCAGCTTTATCTGAGCGTGGGGGCAACCCAGCTTTAGTAAAGAAAGAAATAGGAATACTATCAGTCCATAATTCATAGAAAAGATCAAATTCCATTGTAGGAAAAGATGTCGTAATAGGATCTTTAGTTTCTTGTAAAATAATAGCAGCCGCTAATGCTTGAAGAACTGATGGTATGTGCATTAATTCTGCAATATTGTAACTTTCATTTATTTCTTCTTCTTCTTCATTTATTTTTGTTTTTTCTTTTTTTTCTTTTTTAGCACCATAAACAGCACGAATAACATGTATTACAATAGGTGGATACACACTAGGACAAAAGTTAGCCTCCACTGCCTCCCATATTGAATTCATATTATAAAATTCATTAATACTTTCAAGAAAAAATAAAACAGCACGAAGAGCCTCACGTAAAAGTTGTGGGTGTAATATTCGTACATAACCTTTATAAACAATAGCACCAACACTTGAAAGAGTTTTAGCTAATTCTTTAGAACTACAACGACTAAGTGCTACGAGTTGAGGAAAAGTATAAACACGGGTACTACTGTTTGAGCTAATTTCGGTATTATTATTTTCATTATTATTATTAGCCTCTAATTCTTCTATAGTAATAGGGTGTTCTTCTAAAATTTGTAAAGCATCAAACTGTGCTCTTGCTGGTTTTACTTCAAAAATACGTTCTGCTGCAGATATTACAATAAATTCTTTCTTATTTTGTGTTAAATGTTCTTCAGTAATAAGAAGTGTATTAGAGTACTCCACTCGACGTACACGAAATGTTTCTTTATCATCAGATAAGAAAAGTTGTGATTGGCCTTTCATCATTAATAATACCTCACTATCATTATTTTCTCCTTCTTCATCTTGTTTTATTTTATTATTATTATATTTTGAAATCTCTGTTTTATTTACTCGTTTCGTTAACTTTTCACTAAGTTCTCGCACTATTTCTCCACCAACTTGTAAAATTCTATAGTCACTACGATCATCAAAGTTAGTTCGTAATTTTATATACTCCATTTAAAGAAAAAAGAAAAAAAAAGTTCTTTCTCTCTCTATATATATATAATAATTTTTTCCCCTTTTTTTTTCGTTATCTTCTTCCTTGTTTTCCCTTCTTTTCTATTACTATGTAAAGAAACAAAGAAAAAAAAAAAAAATGAGACTAGACTAATCAAGAAAAAAAAGGTAATTTTAATTAGAAATAAATTAGTAATAACAACAGAAAAAAAAAATAGGAGTAGACTTTAATATTGTGTTTAATAATTAAAATAGATCAAAAATAACTTAGAGAAAAATATAGTTAAAATAAGGGAATAAAGAAAGTAAAATAATAATAATAATAACAACAAAAAAAAAAAAAAAAAAACGAATCGAAAGGATGAAACACAGAAAAAAAGAAAAATAAAAGAAAAGAAAAACAAAATAATAACAATTAAAAAAAAAAAAAAAAAAACAGCTTTTGCTAGCAGATGTGCGGCTGCAGTGCTGTGTGTCTCATTGATGAATATATATATAAATATATATACAAAAAAACTGGAAAAAAAAACACACAAACACAGATATGAAAAATAAAATAAAAAATTATACATATAAATACATAGCTCTCTCTCTCTTTTTTTTTTTTCCTTCCTCTCTATCTCTCTTAATTATTCCCCCCCCCCCTCCCCTATGTTCTTATACCTTTTCCAATAGTTTTAATAAGGAATAGATAATAAAGAAAAAAATAAAAATAATAAAAAACACACATATACAAATAAAAAAATAAAGAGCTCAAATAAATAAATAAATAATATTGGAAAGAAAAGGCAAACCAATCCTGCCTTTTTTTTTATTGTTTTAAAAAGCCGAAGTTTTTTTTTTTTAAATATATTTCTCTCCATCTTGCTATTATTGTTGTATTTTTCTGTTATTTCCACTCTGTTAACGCACACAACACTTAGTCAACAAATAAAAAAAGAAGAAAAATATTGTAATACTGTAGCACTTTATTATTATAATTTTTATTTACTTTTTTTTTTTTTTTATTTACTTATTTTATTTCAATTTCTTTTTTTTTTCTAATATTATAATTCTTTTGATTTATTTGTTTGTTTGAACAGGAGTTAGACAACAAGCAAACAATAACAGAAAAAAAAAAAAAAATTGAAATAACAAAAAAAAGTAAAAATAATAGAAAGTAACAAAGAAGGATAGAAAGTAAGTTCGTGGGTGTAGGAGAAAAAGAGAAAGAAATCAATATAAGTAAACAAAATAATAATAATAATAGTAAAAAAACAATAAATAAAAATAAATAAATAACAACCAAAAAAAAAAAAAAAAATCATTTCAACTCAATTTTTTCTTCTAAAGCCTCATTCACACTTTTACTTATTTACTGAAATTCAATTCTACGCAATCTTTTGTTCAATTAGTTTGAATGAGAGTAACTGGGGAAGTGATGAACTAATATCAAAAATAAATATATTCGGTTTTGACATTTTTTTTTTTTTTTTATATATTACTCTTAAATAAATATAATTTAAAAAAAAATCTGTACTGCCTCAAAATAGCCCTATTCTCTCTCTCTATTTCTTTTGAAATGAAGATTTAGAAATAATATTATTTATAGTAACAAATAGATGATCAAAAACAATCATCTATTAAACTAAATATCATTATTATTATTTTTTTTTTTCCACTTCATTTCTCTTCATTATTTGCTTTCTCATGAATTTAATATAATTCATTAGAGAAAAGGCAAAAGAAACAAATAGCTCAAGAAGTGAAGAATATTAGTCGCGTAAAAAAAAAATAAATAAAATAAAATAAATAAATGAAATAATAATTAAAAAAAAAAAAAAACAGATATCTAAAAAAAAAAATAATAATAATAATAATTTAAAAAAATCGTTTAACCCCCCATAACTCTCTTAATTTCCTCTTATTTTCTTTTACTTTTTTCCTTTTCTCTTTGGGTGCTCATTTTATTTTATTTTTTTGGTCTCTTGTTTTCTTTAGGAGTTAATTATATATATAAAATACAAATATATATATAATCGGAAAAAAAGAAAAAAAAAAAAATGAGCAACCCAAAATCAAAATTACCATATATATATATATATATATATATATATAAAATAAAAAAATTATAAATTATTATTATTTCGGAGTTTATAAAACTAAAGGAAATAGATACAGGAGAAATATCATAAATAACAACAAACAAAAGAATCGAAAAGAAAAATAAAATAAAATATCTCTTTATCAACTTTTTTTTTTTTTTTTTTTTAACTCAATATCGCGTATAATAGTAATAATAATAATAAGTGTTAATAGTATGTGGGTTTGGAGAAAAAAACAAAAAAAAAAATGTGCCAAAATAAATAATAAAAATAAAAATAACAGCCAAAAAAAAAAAAAAAATTCCCCTGCCGTGTAATTTCCTTCATACATTCTCCCCCCCACCTTTTTTTTTATTATTTACTTTTTTTTTTTTTTATTCAGTGCTAACGTTTGAGAGTATGTATAGGCACAGTGTCTGTGAGTGTTTGTAAAAAAATAAAATAAAATAAATATATAAAACATATATAATATATATTCATAATTTTTAGATATCACAACGGCTGAGAATTTGAACAGGAATAAAAAAAAAAAAAAAAAACATGTTGACAGGGGGAAGAGAAAAATATATATTTTTTTAAAGAAAAGAACCCACATACAGAGACTCAAAATAAAAGAAAAAGGCACAAAAAAAAAAAAAAAAAAAAAAAAAAAAAAAAGATAAATCCTTCCCTACAGGGGTGAAATAATTAAGCACTAAATACCAAATGCAAAACAAACAAAAAAGAGAAAAAAACGATAATAATAATGTGGTGTCGAAACTAATGAAAGTGGCTGCAACTGTGCATCACCTTTCATATAACTTTAATGAATTTGTCTTAGTTTTATTTATTATCGCTTCCTACCCTCTTTTGTTTAGTGGTATTGGAAACATTATTTTTCTTATTTTTTGATTTCATATATATATATATATATATATATATATTTCTTTTAAAAAAATCTTTTGTTGCCTTTTCTTATCTACGTTTGCGAAATGTGTAAAGAAAGGACTTAGCATTGAAAAAATGGTTGTGAAAGAGAGACACATCACCTGAACACATTGTGGAAAAATTAGAAATATTGTATACAAGGGTAAATAAATAAAAATATATTTATATTTACCTATTTATTTGCATGATCACAGTCTATGGTGAAAATTCAAAGAGTAATATATATTAAGAAGTTGCTATAAAATTATTATTTTCCTCCTTTTTTAAAAAATATTCATACTTATAATATGCAGGTACATCATAGCGAAACAATAATAACAAAAAGAAAAAATAATTTTCATTTTGGTTACTTTCATGTTACGGTACATGACTTCTTATTGTTTTTTTTTTTTTTTTTTTAGTATATCCAACTTTCATTATTTCTACTATTTCCACAGAGTATAGATTTTTCTTTTTCCCACATCCTTACTTTCTTTTTATATTTTAATAACAATATATAATTTCAAGAACACGTATATAGGAGTGACACACACCTCATCACGATATATATATATATATATATATATTTATTTTCCTTTATTATTGTTGTTGATTTGTTTTTTTTTTTTTCCTTTCTGTCTTATATATATATATTGGTTTGAGTGGTATTAAAATCACACTAGTGGAAGGATGAGGCCTCACCGTATGGGTTATGTCGCTGCGGGTTTACACCCCCCCGAGTTCCTTGAAAACTTCCTTGATTTCCTCCCAGACTTAAGTTACTTCCTCCTCCTTGTAAAATAATATTATTTCCTCCTCCTCCTAGAGGCCGCAGTAGTGGGCCCCGTGAAAGCATTGACTCCCCCTCGCCTGTTGTAATATTATTATTATTATTTTGTTTCATGCGATGACTGAAGGAAGGCCGGCTGCGGGAAAGACTACTGAAGGAGCCACAATTACTCTCAGCTCCTAAGAAAGAACTACTCTGCCCTAGGCCCAACCCATGTCCGTAGTGTCCATTAAGACCTGTATTATTATTATTATTATTAGAAAACCCACAGCCATTAAAGCTGGCGGCGTTAAAACTATTCGCACTGAAGGATTGGGCGGTAATATTTCCCTCATCGGCGTGAGTTCCATTTATGTGATGGGTACCATTCTCAGAGGCGAAATCTGCATTATTGTTATTATTATAATTATGATTATTATGATGAATACTGAGGCTGTTGGCATTGCTGCAATGATTCCCATTCATATAATTATTATTATTATTATTATTATTATTATTATTAACGGCGGCGGCACCATTGCTAGAATGATTTACTTTACCTTGCACGCGTGGGATTGGCATCGGGGTCGCGCTGATATATTCATCCCCATCAAGAGGAACTTCACGACAAATATGTAAAAACCCACACTCCTCTCCAAACCGACACAACCCACGTCGGTGCTCGCGACAAATACGTCCTTTTGCAACATTTAATTCATTTTCTCCATGCTCCCCATACACACTCCATAAACAATTCGTGGGTGTTATCGAGTGCAGGCCGACAGACCTACTTCCAATATTTACAGTTAAATTAAATGGCAGCCCCTCATAGTTGCATGGGGCCCCATGTAAGTAGCAGCACGAGGGAGTCTCCAGTGCCTCCTTGCGGAGTTGCTCCAACACATCGCGGCAGACGTGCACCTGAAAGCAGCGCCCCCCCTGCCGGCACCTCCCCTCCAAATATAATCGACAGATGCCAGGCACGAGTCCATCATCTTGTAATGCATTCGTAGGCTCTACAGCACTGACTGGGATTTTAAGTTTCGTGCTAAGGTGATCGAGGGCCTCAATATATTTTATTGTTGGTTGCTGCTGCTGCGGGGTACTCACACGCCGATGTGAGGCTGAGAGAGAGCCGTGGTGGGAGCCAAAGGATTGGGCGGAACCATTGGGATTTAGAGTAAGTGACATAGAGGTCATTATTTATTTATTTTTTGTTTGTTTTTTTTTTCTTTTTATATTATTTCTTTTGTAATACAAATATATATATATATATATATATAGTGAAAACCTCTTATTGCTGTGGTTGTTGGTCTTTTTAATTTTTTTTACTGAAGGTAGTCGAGAGTTATTTTACTATATATATATATATTTTTTAGTTTTTGTATGTATCTGGTGTTTTTATGCTTGATTGTGTCCTTCTACTACGTCAATGACTCAGTGCTAGTAGTCCTGAGATCAATCCGTCTCCACGTCTGATTTTCTTTTTTTTTTTTTTTTTTAATAAGCTTATTTTTTATTTTAATTGTTATTCTGTTTTTTTTTTTTTTTTTCTACCTTTTTCCTCTTTTTTAGAAGTATTTCAAATTCCTTTTGTTTACTTAAATTTTATTTTGCTTCTTGCTAATGTAAATAACAAATTTCAAAAAAAAAAACTGTTGCAATACAAATACTTTGGTTAAATATGATATTTTCTTTTCCTTTTTATTATTGCTTTTGATGTTGAACCAAATAATTTCTTTGCAGTTGCTTTGATTATTCGATTCCTTCCTTTTTTTTCTTTGTTTTTCTATAGCTTGCTTTAAAGGTATTTTTTTTCTACTTCTTTTTTATTACTTTTTAATAACGTCGGATAGACAACTCTATTTAAAAAAATAAAAAAAAGAAGAGAAAAAACATATTTAGACATTTCACATCCACATATTACATCCTCGTCATTAGATGTCAAGAAATGTTATATGTATAAATTTTAAATTTGATTTTAATAATTTATTTATATTTTTATTCCTTGACAGATTCTCTCTTTTCCCTCCTTCCTCTTTTTCTCATTCTCAAATAATAATTATAATAATTATAATTAAACAAAATAGAACAAAAAAGAAAAACATTTTTTTTTTTTTTTTTTCTGAACCCACCCAATTCTCCCTCTATTTTTCTCTCTAGCACCCATCACAAAATATGACTAGCGTATTTTCCGATCTCACAGAGATATAATTTTATTTCTTTCTCTCTCTCTCTATATATATATATATTAAATACCTTTCTCCGTTTCATTTTTAGCTAATTCACTTTTTAATGAAAGTTAAGTTACATATTCTCTTAACCATCACGAAGCTCGCTTTTTTTTTTCTTTTTTTTTTTTTTGTTCTATGTAAATAATGAAGAAAATTCATAACAACCAAAAAATAAATATATAAAATAATAATAGTAATTAAAAAGAATAAAAAAACATCTATATATATATATATATATATATCTTAAATACAAAAATACATATCTGGGAAACCCTCAAAAATAAAATAAAAATAATAAAAACAAAACAAAACAAATAAAAAAGAACTCAAACGCATACAGGGTATTGTGGAGCCAAGGAATGCATAGAAGAAATAGGAATAGCCGCCCCACGTGCCACAATATCAACAATTACATTTTGATCTCCTGAAATATTATTATGAACTGCTACAATTTTTCCTGCAAGTGCAAGTATAGCCTTTTGACGTTGTGAAATATCTCTTGGTTGTACTCCCATTTTTCCCCGCAGTGTACGATCCCATAATATTTGAAAAACATCCATAAGTTCTGAATTTGCCGCAATTGTTAAAATATTTTGAACTTGTTGTTGTCGAAGTACTTGCAGAGGAAGTGTACGAGTCCCACTAACACTCATAATAGCCTCACGTAATTCAGACATTAGTGAAATATGACGGCGTAATACTAAATATCGATTGGGTAAATTATCTCTTGATGGGAGTGTTTTAGCTTGAACACGTTTTACATCTATTGTTAAGGATCTAGCAGGTTTTATATTATTTTTTTTTCGAAATGGAAAACAAAAGAATCCTCTTGAAGGTTTTACGGTTTTTACTGAAGTAGAGATTGATGATGATGAGGTAGTATGTATTGTATTATTTTCATCTGAAAGAAGACTACCATATTTCATAGAAAGCGTTTCACTTTTTGCATTTCCACACATAATAATTACATGACCAGCACACCATGTAATCTTTTCTCCAGTTACTTCATGTATATCATAACATGCTTCAATATAAATTGTATCGGTAGCTCCTCCAGTAAAGAGAAGACGATTAGAATTTTTATTATTATTATTAATAAAATTCCACTTCCAACCTCCTTTTTTTTTAGAAACTTTTATAGAAGAAATAGGAATTGTAACAGTTTGCATCCATTCTCCAGTAGAAGATTTCTTTGCACTTACAAGGCAATAACAAATTGCTCCAGCAGGAACTTCTTCTAAAATATGTAATTTTTTAAGATTTACTTCACAGCAAATATCACTAGGAGGTAAAACTCCTGTAAGTTCAAAATTGCTACCATCAGCATTTAACATAGGAGCCCAACCAATTTTTTGATCTTCTTGTTTTTGATACATCATCATAATTCCAATTGGATCTTCATATTTATTAGAAATTGTATCATGTAATATGGAATCTTCTCCATAACTTAAATAACGTTCTTGTAAACGGCGATGAGCTGCTAAACCTTCAAGTTTTTGTATAGGATTTAATAAAGAAGAAATAGCATATTCAACTATAATTGATTTTGAATTAGGTATATTATTAACTTCAGAAGGTAATAATAATGAAATTAATGAATTATAAAGGATAGTACACTGTTGATGATCATTTACAGAGTATGTTTCTAATGATAAACAAACATAAATTAATGATTCAAGATGCACAATAATATTTCTAGCAACTTCACGTGAAGTTATCTTTTTAATCATAATTCGATTTCCTACATATACATCTCCCTTTTTTTCATCCCAACAAACATCTACACCACCAAGATTTAAAGCATTACTACATATATCTATAACTTCTTCATTTATTAATGTTTCAAGTGCTGGAGGTTCATCACCTTCTATAATTGCAGTTGGAGGTCCAGGTGGTGGTAATCTTTGAGTTACACATAATAAAGGAGTTCTACCTTTAGCAGAAGACATATGAAGACTTAATGTAATACTTCCAAGAATCCGATATGCAATTCCACATCTTCCAAGTAATTCAAGTGCAATTCCTAAAGGAACTTCACCTGATCTAAATCTATCATGTGCAATAAACATACATGTAAGACGTTGAATAAGAGAAGAATAGGCGTAATGATCTAATAGTTTAAGAACATCATCACGAGGTAATGGTATTATTGAATTTTTTAAAGCTAAAGAACGTTCTTCTGCTGTTTCTACACCAACTGCCTTAAGTGCAAATTTTAAACTTTTTTTAGTAAAATATCCTTTTGGTATAGGTGCTACTGTAATTTTATTTGATGTCATACCAACTTGTTTTTCTTTTTCTTTATTATTATTTTTCTTTAATTTTAAATCTTCTTTTCCTGGTTTTGTTGTTTTATTTACTATTTCTGAAGAATTTCCTACTATATTTTTTTCATTTTCTTTAGCAATATCTATTCGTATGGATTCTGCTTGAACTTCAGCAAGGCGATCTATAAAAATTGAGAGAGTATCATTTATTGAACCTCGTGGTATAATACAACTTTTTGGTAATGATCGAATATTTAATATTTCTTCAGGAGGGGTTGCTAATATAATCATTTCACGTGCAGGCATCGTTAAAGATCCTTCAGAGATACTACTTTCATTAGAAACTTTACTTCTTTTTTCTTTTGTACTTGCTGTAAATGTAGATTTAATATCTTCTTGAGATTTATCACTATAACTTTTCCAACTTCCACTACTTCCAGTTATTAATGAAGTTGTAGTTGCAGAATTAGTTGTAATTGAGCTTTTACTATCAGAATGAATATCCTTTTTTGGTTTACGAGTAAGAGATGGTGATGATGATGATAATAATAATGATGATTTACTTTCTAATTGTGAATTACTTGGAGTTAAACTCATTTCAGACTCTTCAGATGATCTATTACTATCAGTAGAACTATATCTATGAGGTATTGAATTTGTTAAATCTTTACTACCAGTTACACTTCCACTAGTTGAATAAGAATATGAATAGCTATGTGATTCACCACTTGTATATGAACCTTTATCTTTTCTATTATAATTACTTTCTCCAGTTTTAGTTCCTGATGTATTTATGCTATCACCAGTCATAGATTCACTATAACTATAACTATTTCCTGTTATATTCGATCCTGAATAACCAGTACTATAAGAATCTGTAATTGTACCTGTAGTATAAGAATCACTAATAGATGATTTATCTTTACTTTCACCTGATAATGTACTGTTAGAATATGAATATGTTAAAGGTGAAGAAAAATTAGTTTGTTGTTTTCCTTGTATAGTTTTAGTTATTAATGATATTTTTTTCGGTAATGATTCTGGTTTTGCCGTATCATCACTATTTTCTGTGTAATCTGAACTATAACTATAACTAACACTACTTTTACTTTCATTATCTGAAATTGTAGATTCTGAAATATTTTCTTCTTCTTCTTCTTCTTCTTCTTCAGTTTCATCTGAGTAACTATAACTATAACTTCCACTTCCACTATAACCATAGGAAGAATTACTAATAGATATATTTGATCTTGACTCACTTCCTTCTCCAGATGTTCTTTGCATAACTTGAGAAGGTGAAATACGCACAGGTGGGTGAGGTACTCGTGGAGGTAATTGTTGTTGTTGTTGATTATTTAATTGTTGTTTTTGATTTATTTCTTGTTTATGAGAAAAATTAATAGAATTAAAATGATGCGGATGTGATATTTCGTTCTTTTTTGTTGTTGAAATAATAGAGACTCTTCCTGTGTCATTACTTCCATCTGTTTCAGAATAACTGTAGCTGTAACTATCATCACTGTAACTATAACTGTTATCTTCACTTGCGGAGTATGGAGTTGTACGTGAAATAGAGTTTTTCATATTACTTAAATATGAAGAAGCTGTATAGGAAGAAGACAATGTAGCTGTACTTTCATCAAATCCTTGTAAATTTTGTTGTTGTTGTTGTTGTTGTTGTGAAACAGGAGAGAATTGTTTTTGATTGGATCGCTGCATTTATTTATTTATTTTCTCTTTTGTATGGGTACTATTAAAGGGTTATATATAAAGATATATTTTACCTTGTGTTACTTCTATTTACTCAAGGTTAATTCTATGAGTTTATATATAATATATATGAATAAATATAAACTTTTATTTTACTCTCACTCTCACACACACACTATTTCCCTTGAATCGAGAGCTTATTAAAAAAAAAAAAAAAAAAAAATCAGTATAAAAAAACAACAACTAAAAAATCAAAAAAGACTATTGGTTCTAAAATCCAATATATATATATATACTTCTACAACATTATTTTGTTTCATTAAAATAAAACAGAACAGAAAAAGAAGAATAATAATAATGGAAAGGGCTTTTATTTTTGATTTTTTTGCTGTTACAGTAATGCATTTTTTTCTCCCACCCCCCACTCGTTTTATTTTCTTTATTTTACTTTTCTTCCCGTCAAATTCTTTTATTTTAGTTCTTTCTTTTTCTTTTTTCATATTTCGCTATTGTTATTTCCCCCCACCACCCCTCTCCCCCTCGCTCTCAGAATTTTCACCTTAAAAAAAAAACACAATATAAATATAAATGTCAGAATTTCTTTTTTCTTAAGTACCTCATAAAAGTAATAGTTCTTTTTTATTTCTATTATTTTTATCTCCTCTATCTATCTCTCTCTTTACTTTTTTTTTTAGCAAAAGCAATAATGGAGGAAAAAAGAGACACATATAGTTTTATAATATATTTCATATATAAATTAAAAGAAAAAAGTAGAGCTGGTAATAATAAAAATATTTCCATTTTTTTTTTTTTTTTTTTTTTCATCCCTAATAGTAGTTATATATATATATATATAATAGTTATGATAAAATCAAAATAGAATAAATAAATAATAAATTTCAACTAAAATTAAAACAAACAAAAAAAAATTATTATTATTATTATTATTATTTTTCCGCCTTCCACTCTATTCGATGTAGCGATAATAATAACAATAACAATAAGAGGGGGGGGAAAGTAGCATGCGGAACCGTCAAAAACAACAACAAAAAAAAAAAAATTACAACAAGAAAGTAGTAAAAGTAATGATAGGAAAAAGGTAAGAGCCCCCCCCACCCCCGCCCCCCCCAAAAAAAAGCAGAAAAAGAAAAAACACAAATAAATACCAAAAAACAAACAAACAAACAATAGGGTGATAAGGAAAATAAAGAGCAAAAAATTCAAAATGACCAATGATATAGTGAATTTATTCCCTCTTTATTATTATTATTATTATTTTTTTTTTTTCGGGAGTTTGTTTGTAGATTTATTTATATATATTTTTTTTATCATTACTTTAAAAATTCTCTCTTGTTTCCTCCCTTTCCTCTACTTTACCCACAATCAGCCAACAAATTTAATTTCTGACAATAAAAACCAGCACAGTTTTCATTTCTTTGCAAATATATATCATAATAATAATAATAATAATATATATATATATAGTAAAAAAGAAAAAAAATATTTTATATAAAAGAAAAAAAAGAAAGAAAACAAAAAAACGATGAGTTTATAGAATTCTAAGAGGGCCTTAAAGAGATTAATAGTTTCTCAAAAGAATAAAAAAAAAAAAAAATTTATTGAACGTAATTATATTTTTTACGTTTTTTTTTTTTTTTTTTTGTTTCCCTAAATTCAGTGTATACCCACCGCATACATATATATATATATATATAAATAATAAAATTAATAATACCAATAATAATAATAATCATTATAATAATAGGAATAGTAATTGGAAGAGAAAAAGAGAGAAAAAAAAAAAAAAAGAATTTTCTGGGGAAAAACAAAACAAAAAAAAAAAAAAGATTTGAAGAAAGTAAATCTACAATAGGAGAACTGAAGTATCAAAAATACAAGTGTTTTTCATTTTTATTATCATTTTTTTCCCCCATCCTGCCTTGGTTTATTTATTATTTATTATTTATTATTCACTTATGCTTGCCCCCCTTTCATTTCATTTTTATATATATAAATAAATAATTATATAATATTTTTTAGGTAAAAGAAGAAGGGAATTCTTAAAAATAAATTAAAAAAAAAAAAATAATAATAATATATGCAAAAAATACATTTGGCCCCCTTTCTTCTTTTTTTCCCCCTTCACTATCTATAAGAATTGACTAAATCAAATAATAATAGTAATAAAATTTATTTTGCTTATTAATACTATTATTATTTTATCTTCTCTTCTCGTCTCCTTTAATTTTTTTTTTTTTTTTTAACTTTCCTCGTTTTACTTTATTTCACTTTCATTTCAACTTTAATTCCAACAGTAACTCCACATAAAAATGGGAGGCGATTTATTTTGTTTTCTTATTATTATTATTTTTTTTTTTCCCCCTATCCCCAACATATGTTCAACCCAATAACAGAAAAAATAATGATAATAATAAAAAAGAAGAAAAAACAAAATGGGGAGAAATAAATAGATAAAGATAGAGTAAACGACAAAATAAAGTAAAAAAACAAAAAAAAAACAGATACAGACATAGAAACACACACAGAGAGAAAATAATGCAAAAGAAATAAAAAGAAACAGATAGGCAATCAAACCAATAAATATAAAAACAAAAAAAAAAAAAAAACCCCAAAGATCGAAACAAATACAAGTCATACCTAATTGAATACTCTTTAGACCTTTTATTATTCAATGGCTTATAATTGATATATAATTTTGTTACTATATTGCAATTATTTTGAATTGCAAATCGTACTTTTTTTTTTTTCCTGTCATTATACTTATTTGTTTCAAGTTTTCTTTTCTTATTTTCAATACCTTGTGCCTTTTTTTCTTGTCGTACACAATGTCAACCCCTTTTCCCTATTCCTTTCCTCAAACACAATAAAATAAAAATAAAAATATTTTTTCCCCCTTTTTTAAATTTTTAAATTTTAAATTTTTTTTTTTTTTTTTTGATATATCACCCCCTAATTATTTAAAATGACAACATACCCAGTGTTGATTCACGTAAAATAAATAAATAACAGACTTTTTATCATCTTCTCTGTCTTTCTTTCTATAAAAAGAAAAAAAAAAAAATATAATTAATTCTCTCTTACATATTCTTCTTGACATCTTCAGAAAAGTTCGAGACAGCTGCTAGGAGTCTTGGGCCCACAACAGGTACTCGTGCCACATTCTTTGGTACATCCGCCCACTCCACCCATTCTTTTATTTTTTGAACATAAGTAGATTCCCATACATTATTAACTCTTCTTTTAACAAATTGCAGGCGACCCATCGCCTCCACCACAGCATTCATTACAAGTAACACACAGGCCACAAGTTGGGCGGCAGCGGCGACGGCGAAGTGTACATTTCTCTCTTTTACAGCTCTTTTACTGTTTTCAGAAATTGCAACAAGTCGTGGTTTACTTTGGGCAACAGCCTCAGAAGCCTTTTGACGTAATTTCTTTGCCTCATCGACACAATGTCGGCTTTGTGTCATAGAGTTTTGTACAACTTTCTTTCCACTCTCCACATATTGCCCCGCAGCAGAAAGTACTCGACCAGCGTAAGTAGAAGTTTCATCGGAATTATATTCATTGTTGCCATTGTGTCCATTAGTGTTGGTACTCACATAGGCTGTAGCAGACTCCATTATATTTTCAATTTTTTCTTTACTTCCTTGGGCAATGGCTTGTGCTTTTTCACGTGTCACGCGTAGGGCTTCTTGTGTTTTTACAGCCGCATTATTTACAACTTCACGTCCTGCGTCTGTGTGATTTTTAACTTTTTGTTTTGCCGCCTCCACCGCACTGCGGCCAGTCTCCACACAGTGATTTACCTGATCCATGATAGCACCGTTATTTACACAATCCTGAGTCTTCGTTGCGCTCATATTTTTTATTTTTTTATTTTCTCTTCTCTTCTTATGTGAGTGTGCCGTGATAGTCGTAGTATTGTAGAGTTGATTTCTTCTCTAACTGAGCGTTTTAGGAGCAAAAGTAATAACTATAAAAAAGAAGAAAAAATAATTAAAAGAATAAAAAAGAACAAAAAAAATTTTTTTTTTTTTTTTTTTTCAAACAAAAAGAAAAATAAACAAATAGGAAAAAAAAAAAAAAATTACAATTAAAGTTAAAGGAGAAAGGGAAATGAAAATAGCTAAAAGAAAGAAAAAAAGAATATTTTTATTTGTTTAGTACGTGTTTTTTTAATCGAAGAAGAAAAGTGTCCTTTTTTTTTTACTTGTTTTTTTTTTTTTTCTCCTATTTCGTCAGAGGTATAAATATAAATACTTTTTTTTTTTTTTTTAATATTTCGTTCATTTTTTTTTTTAATTTTAATTACTTATGTAAATAAAAAAAAAAACTCTTCTCTTTCATGAATCTCTTTACTATTTTTTTATTTTTATCTATTTATTTATTTTTTTTTTTTTCCACTTATCCAACACAGGTAAGAAGGAGTAATACAAAACAAAACAAAAAAAAGGATAGGAAAAAAAAAAAAAAAAAAAAATTCTTTTTTTTTTCTTCTTTTTTTTTTTTTTTTGTGTGTGTTATTGTCACTTCCCTGACACTTCCTTTTTTTATCATATTTCTTTTAATAGTAAAAAGATATATAGAGAAGTTAACCTTTCTTTTATTATTTATTAATTAATTATTATTCCGCAGATGCCTCAGCTGCTGCTGCTAACTTCTGTTCACGCCACCGTTGGAATGCCTTTTCACGGTGCTCATGCAGACGTCTCTTTCTCTCACGATTCTTTGCAATACGCTCCTGCTTCGCCACCATAATGCGTTTTCTCTTCTCCTCCTTCTCTTCCTTTGTGAGTGCCTGGGAGCGCTCCGTGCGAATCAATTGTCGTTTAAGACGATCATCAATTTTCATCGCCTCACGTCGACGCCGCTTCTGGGCTCGCTCGGCATCTGTCATATCATTATTGCGGTGGGCCATGAGGGCTTTCACGACTCTTGATCGGACTCGCTTAGCGCGGCGGTAGAAGGCGGCCTTCGCCCCACTCCCGAGCTTCGCGTGCTGGGCGTAGAGAAGTTTGACCGGGACTGGGGCTTTTGTTTCTTTGGCGCGTGGGGTGAGGCCGAGGCGGCGCTCCATCCCGGCGAGGAGACGAATGGAGGCGGCGGAGGCCTGCAGGGCGTCGTCACTGACGGCCTCCGTCACGAGGGCGGCGAGCCAGGCGGGGTCGAGGCCGACACGATTATTATATTTTAATACCATTTTTAAACAGTGGAGGTAGTCGTACAGGAGGGTGTACTTCATCTGATACACGGCGTGGGCGGAGGTGGACTGGAGGAAGTTAGAAATAGTTTGACCAGCGGCAGTCTTGAGAGACATACCAACACCGGAGAGTCGTGGTAGGACGGCTTCAATAATTTGACAACATCCCTTAAATACACGTACCCGCTGTGGTCCTTCAATTCCTTCAACCTCACGGAATTTTTCAAATGCTGCTAGTAATAAAGCCCAAGAAAATCCATGACGGTAATAATGCATATCACGTTTAATAGAAGGGAAACGTTTCTTATCATCCCATCCACGATCACAAAATATAGATTTGTAAAATTCAATAATTGTAACACGTACATCTTCACCAGCATGATTTTTATAAGCAAGGAATGTAACAAAGTGAAATACACGTAAAGCAAGATCTTTTAAACGGGACATACGACGTCGTACAACAACAGCATGACGTGCTGATTGACTCTCTTTACGTATTAATACATGTTCAGATTTTCGGCAATAACTTTGTATATCTGAAAGTAATTGAAATAATTCTTCTGGTGTAAGAAAACGACCAAAATAACGATTTTTAGTCATCATAAGCATTTGAATTGAAGATTCTGCACTGTTAAAAATAACATCATCTGGAGACTTTACATTCTCACGACAAACAGCTAATAAAACTTGAAAAATATTAATCATTAATGGTGAACGCATAGCAGCACCAACACGAGCAGATGTTTGAATCGCTCGTACAACATCACTTTTCTCCTTATTAGCAGTGTCAACAGGGTATACAAATTGTAGATCAACGTTACCAACCATTCCTTTGAGTGCATCAATGTATTGTTGAGTTGGCTGTTCTTCTTCAACAACATCATCATCATCTTCTTCTTCTTCATCGTTAAGATCCACTTCATCTTTTTCATCATTAATTGATTCCTTATCATTATCTTCATCACTCTCTGTCTCTGTGTCTTCATCTTCCTTTTCATCATCATCATCATCACCTTCCTCTTCTTCATCTTCAACTGTAACAGTACTAGCAGTACTAGAGCTATCATCATCATCATCATCTTCAGATGAAGTAACAGCACCACTACTACCTGCAGCATTTGATTCTGTTTCACTTCCTTTATCTTCTTCTTCTTCTTCCTCTTTAGGATCATCATTTTCATCTTCATCACTTGAATAATCTTCATCACCTTTATTACCTTTCGCTTTAGCTTGACGTGCCTTTTCACGATCATCAGTATGATACGCTTCCCTTAGTGGAGCAAGTAACAAATCAAGAGTTACCCGTTCCCTTACATAACGAGCAAATTTAAGCATAAAACCAGTTGCAATACGTCGAATACAACTCATTAAAGGCATAATATGAATTGGAGATGCTGTTCGCATTATAAGTGACATTAAAACATCATAAAATAAATCAAGTGTTTCCAATGTACCATTAAGGAAAAATTGACATAAATCTGGTACAGTTGATGTAGCCAAACTTTTTGCTTCTGCATTAGTAGAATCATCTGTACTAAGTACAAGAAATAATAAAGTAAGTAAAATCTGCATATCACGTTCTTCATAAAAAAGAACACTACGTTTTTCAGAATTTTCCAATGCTTCAACAATACGATTACGAGCTTTACGAAAAGCACTTTGTGTAGAACCAGTAGAATAACGTGTTTGGCCTTTCTTTTCAGCTTCAAGATATGTAGTAATAATATTTAATGGAATTAAAGTACATTTGGGTCTTGAAAGTGCGGCATTATATGTAAAAGAGAAAATTTCTGCAAATAAGAAAATAGCACGATTCAAACTACGTTCATCATTATGAGAAGGTGTAGGGAAAAATCCAAATTGTAAAAGAGAACGAGCAGCAATATCAACATAAGTGCAAGTTACACCTTCTCTTAATGGAACATAAAGGCATGAACGTAATTCACGTAAAACCCATGTACGATTCGCATAAGCTGCAGGATCATTATTTCGTATATTACGATACTGAATTAAAAGATCACGTACTTTTGCATCAATAGCTTCAACTGGCATTGCACGTAATTCTGAAATATCTGTTGCTTTAGCTATAATTCGTCTACCATATCCCACAGTTTTACTGGCAATTTGAAGCATTTCAGCTCGCTGCTCTGCATCATCATTTTGTACTGCTAATTGACCAAGTCGAGTAACAAGTTGTTGAAAAAGTGCTCGACGAGGGGCATCAGCATTACCACGTCTATAAGGAGCAATAGCATTATGTACAATAGTACTAAGATGTTCTTTCATAGATTCACCCATAGCGCAACGTTTAGAAAGGATATCAAACCAATCTTCCCATACAGGGTGTACCATGGGATGTACAGCAGTTATCTGTTCTTTGCGAAACAGAGCATTTGCAATTTGTTCAACAGTTGGTGGCTCTAATGGATCCATTTCAGTATATTTAATAACTGTAGATGGTAAAACATTAATAATAGCTTTAGGTTTTTCTTCCATTGTCATAAGACGTAAAAGAAGTTGTATTCCTTCAGGACGAAGATATTCCATTTTAGGATAAAGGAAAAAAGCATAGGATAACCATAATACTACAGTTTCATCTGACCAAAGTATTGGAAATTGTTCAAATATTTTAAATAAAATATTTGCTGTCATTACTCTTGTAGATTTTTGTTCAATATATGTAAAACATAAATAATGAGAAAGACGACGTGCATCATCAATTTGTATTTTACGATTATTTGCAACTATAGCTCCCATAGCGAAAACTGCAGCTATCATTCGTTGATTACGTTCACCTTTAGTTGGATCATTTATTTTATCAGGATCAATTTCATCTAATTCTCCATCAATTTGTGGTGTTTCAGATTTCATTGTACGTGCTTCAAGTCGAATTTTGGCTGCTTTTATTCGATCATCTAATGCTAATTCTTCTCCAATAAGTGAAAGAATAATAGAAGGTGTTATATTTGTATCATTTAATACAATAGATAATGCATGAGTATGAAGAATAATAAGTGCTAAGTCTTCTGTAACCATACCAAGTAATAATCTAGATAATGCATAAGGAACAGCATGATGTGATGTTTCACGTAAACTTTTTAAAGAATGACAATCTACATCTTCTTCCAATTTTATTTTAATATGATTTATTAGTGCATGTTGACCTTCCTTTCGACGAGAAGAATTATGACGTAAACACATTTGAAGTAATGCTCTTATATGTTCCCGTTCTTTTACTGTTTTTGATAAGGTCATACGGGCCTTACTAACCCTTCCATGACCTTTTTCTTCATTAGTTTCTTCTTTATTCATTTTTTCAACTTCTTCCTCTTCTTCTCCTTCTTGATTATTATTAGAAGCTGCCTGAGAATTTATTTTTACATTCTTCTTTAGGGTATTACTACGTCCTTTACCTTTATTTAACTCATATGAAGCCCATTCATACCATACAATAAAGGCATGTACAATGTTTGGTGCGCCACGTTCAAACTTACTTAAATATGAACGAAGAGGCTTAACATATTCTGGTAAATGTTGTTGAACAAATGGTGGTGGAACAAACTTAAATAACTGACTAAGGCCTGAACCAAATATATCAGTAGAATTAAACCTAGATTTAAAATTTGCCAAATCCACACGAAGTTCTGATGAAACTTTTGCAGCTAAATGAATATCAATTTCTTTAGTTCGTTCTGATCGTGGTTGATGATGACCATTACCATTACCATTATCTCTTTTACTCATATAACGTTTATTAGAATTACCATAGAAACCACCACTTTGATTTTGTTCTTTTTTCTCATTTGCATATTTTTGTTTATGATACTTTGTTTTTTCCTTTTTAATGCTGTTTGTTTTACTTTTTTTAGGTGATGGCCTCTTCGATTGGCGCCTATCAGAAATTGTGTTACTTCTCCGCTGTGAGGAAGACGGCATTTCCCCCCTAGTTTATACCTCTATGACTGCTAAGTCCCCTTTAAAGAAAATAAAAAAATAAATATTTAAGGAAATGAGAGATAAAGCAAAAAAAAAAAAAAAGACAAACATAAATGATGATAATAACAGAAAAAAAAAGGAAATATTTGATATCAAATTCATATAGAGAGGTAGTTTGACTTTTCAGAAAAAGAAAAAAAAATTTTTTATGAAGATAAAGGCACCCTCTTCCTTAGTACGAGACGTTCATGAAATTCGCCTTTTTTTTTTTTTTTAATTATTGCATCAAAATATTGAATTTGATGTAATAATTCTTTTTCTTCGAACTTCTTCTTGATCAATTTTCATTTTGCTTTTTATTTTTAGTTTTTCTTGTTTATATCAAATCATTCATTGAATTTTTCTCCAGAAGACACACACACAGACATACACAAAGACACACAGACATTTACAATATAATTCACAAAATTCGACAAAGGAAAAAAAAAAGAAAAACGTTATAGAAGGAAAGCTTAAAAAAAAAAAAAAATCCATAAAAGAAATATATATATATATTTTTTAAAATATATATCTATATATTTTTTGAGGCGGAATCAAGAGGGCGAAAAAAAAAAAAAAACAATTCAGTGTGGCTCAGGGCCGTAACTTTCCACTAAAGTCATTAATAAATTTTCCTCCTGTCCCTTAAATCCCTGTAATGTTTGATCAATAGAAGGAATAGCAGAAGGATTATAATGCATAAGCATACGTCTAATACGTTGTTGATAAGCTTCAGATTTTTTTTCAGCTTCCTCTCTAACCAATGCAGATTTCTTTTTAGGATCAAAAAATTTATTATAAAGAAGAATAACTTCATGTAAAGGTAATTTAACACGTTGCTCACGAGGTATTGTAGTTTGATAAGCAAATGGAATACTACCCCGAAACTCTTCAGCTCTTGTAACAACAAGTGGAAGAATACTTTGCCACTCTGATGCTGTTAATTCTCTCATTAACATTTGTTCACCTATATCCTTACACTGTTCTTCATTAAATAATCCAGTTTTTTCAACATCAATAATTTGAGCATATATTAATAAAGAATTATAACTTTTTTGATCCATATTATACCACCGTGTAGGATCCCTACGGGACATAGGTATCCATAAACAAACAACATGAAAAGGCACACTTCCATCATCTGGTGACTGCATCGCCATTCGAAATAATCCTAATACATCATTTGGATGACTTGGAAGATTCATAAAACGAAGAAGACGACATGCATCTCGCCAACGTAATTCTGGATTATTAGTTCGTTCATTAAGAGTTGCAAACTCTATCCATTTATCTTTTAAAAAACTGAATTCTTCTTCTGTTAAACCATAATCACTCGCAGTACAAGAAATTTCTTCTTTCCACTTATCTACACGTTCTTTAGGTAAAAAAAAAGAAGCATCAAATCTTAAACTATTCGGAACAAAGCTTGAAGAAGAACTATTTACGAATTGTCCAGAGTGTGGTAGACTATAAGTATCTTGTAGTTTCATATTTTGCTGTAGTTGTTGTTGTTGTTGAGCTCTTTGTAAAGATACATTATTATTATTACTACTACTATTATTACTGGTATTAGCCACTGCTTCCAAAAAATATTCAAGACCCACACGACTACCTTTAGTGCATTCATTTGATGAACTACTTGAAGAAGGCACAGATTTTGGATTACATGTAGAGTGTTCACTGAGATAAGCTTCATAGGTTCCAGTCCAACTACATGCACTACATTTTCCCTTTAAATGTCTCTGTAACTCTAAAAGTGCAGGATTCGGTTTCTGCAGTCTTTCAATAGTTGTACAACACTCAGGGCACTCGTTCAATCCTTTAATACAAGATGAACAATAAATATGACGGCAAGGAATCGCTTCTTGAGGTTCTTTCCACTGGCACAAACAAACACCACATTCACCATAATTTTCACCCGCTTCAAAATAACGAGCAGCAGAATTCGAAACGTTCATAGTAACTACTCAAAAAAAGCGATAAAAAAAAATATATATGTAAATAAAAAAAAAGCAATCAAAAAAAATTATCAAACACTAAAAAAAGAAGAAAAAAAAAAAAAAACCAATGAGTTACTAAATATGTAAAGCACAGCAAGAATCAAAACAAAATGCATAATACAATATAGTAAAAAAACAGACTAAAATAAAATTAAATTACGCTTATTTCATTATTACTTTTTTACTACCTTCAAATGTAAGACATACGCTCTGTTTCATGCCCACATCGATTAGCAATACTGGCCAAAAAAAAAAAGAGGGAAACAAATAAGATAATAAACTATTCAAAAAAAAAAAAAAAAAAATAATAAAAAGTATACTTTAATCTATAATCTGTCAAACTGAGTCGTCGCTCACGCCTGCTGTGGGGTTAAAGATTCCACAGCATCATCTGTTTCTGGCACAGCAGAGGCCACACTCCCTGCCTTAGTCGGTCCTTTCGCTTCCTCGTCTTCCATCTTCTCATCGGCCGCACCGTCACCGTCACATCCCGTGGAAGTACGCGGGGGGTCCTCAAGGCGGCGGCGCTTCGCAGCAGCACTCTCGTCCTCGTACTCACTGCCCTCACTCGCCTCAGACTCGGCTACAGCATCCTTTTCCACCTCCTGTGGCTCTGTGGGGGGCGCCCCACTGTCCTTCACGTCCTCCTCTGTGGGCACGCATGGCACCTCAGCCTCGCTTGGTGTCAGACTTGCTACATTAGCCTGATGTACTTCTTCGTGTGATGGCTGAGACATTTTAAGAGGAATTAGAATAGTAGTGTGTCGAGTGTCTAAGGTAGATAAAATAAAAAAGGAATATGAGAGAAAAAGAAAAAAAAAAAACCAATGAGTTACTAAATATGTAAAGCACAGCAAGAATCAAAACAAAATGCATAATACAATATAGTAAAAAAACAGACTAAAATAAAATTAAATTACGCTTATTTCATTATTACTTTTTTACTACCTTCAAATGTAAGACATACGCTCTGTTTCATGCCCACATCGATTAGCAATACTGGCCAAAAAAAAAAAGAGGGAAACAAATAAGATAATAAACTATTCAAAACAAAAAAAAAAAAAATAATAAAAAGTATACTTTAATCTATAATCTGTCAAACTGAGTCGTCGCTCACGCCTGCTGTGGGGTTAAAGATTCCACAGCATCATCTGTTTCTGGCACAGCAGAGGCCACACTCCCTGCCTTAGTCGGTCCTTTCGCTTCCTCGTCTTCCATCTTCTCATCGGCCGCACCGTCACCGTCACATCCCGTGGAAGTACGCGGGGGGTCCTCAAGGCGGCGGCGCTTCGCAGCAGCACTCTCGTCCTCGTACTCACTGCCCTCACTCGCCTCAGACTCGGCTACAGCATCCTTTTCCACCTCCTGTGGCTCTGTGGGGGGCGCCCCACTGTCCTTCACGTCCTCCTCTGTGGGCACGCATGGCACCTCAGCCTCGCTTGGTGTCAGACTTGCTACATTAGCCTGATGTACTTCTTCGTGTGATGGCTGAGACATTTTAAAAGTTGTTTTGTTTTAGGTTGGTCTGTCCACAATGAATATATATATATATATATTTTGTTTAGTTTAGTATTTTTGTAAAAAAAAAAATATATATATATATAATAAAGAAATTGAAATTGAAAATAGGTTAACAATAAGGGTAGGTTTGAGATATGAGTACTATTAACTGAAAGGGAAATATTTAGGAAGAAGCAAAGTAATATTATATGAAATGACACATTATTTAGCCCTATAAGACGAAAAGTGAGACTGCTAATTGATATGCTCGGGCAGAATTTATATCATCTTCTGTTATATTATTCAGTGAATTTTTTTTAGTGCTACTAAAAATTGATTTACACTTAGAAATAGTCTCAGAACCCAATTCCACATATCGAACTACTTCTGATGCAGGAACATGTTCCATTAACAGTAGAAATCGTGTAAAAGCAGTTAAGTACGCTGTACTTTGCGATATTTCTCCTTCTTTCACAGGATTTATACTACAATTATCTAGTGATTTTCCCTTTCTTTTTTGCTTTTCTAATTCTTCAAAAATAATAGTTTCACGAAGAGCTAAGAGAAAAAAACGCAATGAAGCTGAAACTAATCTATCACGAAGTTTAGATAAGCAGTTTGACATTGTATTTGAATTCTTCTTTAAGTTCTGCTGTCTATGAGATCGTATTTTTACCCATTCTTCATAGCTAAAAGATAAAGAATTTTTTTCGTTTAGATGAAGCCAATGAAGACTATCTGATGGTTTACAATACCAAAATCCATTACAATCTCCACTTAAAGAATTTAAAGGAGCCTCAAATTTTTGACTTACTCGAGCTTCAAAATCTGCCATACGCAAATATGATACTGATAGTAACCAATAACAACGATGCATAGGTAAAGTTTCATTAACTTTAGAAATTTGTAAATTTGGTTTTACAGAATGTATATAAACAGATAATATATCTTCTATTACAGTTAAAGTTTCACCTGAAAACACACAAGGAAAATGATTTTGTTGACGTTTAAAATAAGAAGAAGATGATATAGTTGATTCCCATTCCTGTGTAGCACCATGAAGAACCCGCTGAATAGCGCAAAAAAAATGGCAAAGTGGAGATGAATTTTTTGACGGAAATTTACTAGCAATTATAAAAGCAAAAACTTCTTCAATTGCTAAAACAAAAGCTTGCGCAAATGATGCATTAGATTTTTCATTAATTTCTAAAGTAGAAGCAATTTTTTTTTGTTTCTTAGATTTAGATTCAAGTGATGATATTGAATCAATTCCGTAACACCATATATTATATGCAAAATAAATTTTTGATAAAGCTGAAGTTGGACATATTTCTGTGAGTAAATTAATTTTTTTTTCCTCACGTGTAAATTCTATTGCATATGAAATCATATTAAAAAGTGTTAGTTGTAAATATGGTATAGCTGCCTCATATGGCAAAAGATTACATAAAATATGATTAGAAAATACGAAAACGTTCTCTGATACTTTTTCTAATAATTTCGATAAATTTATAGCAAGATTTTGAGAATCTCCTGTTAAAATAAATGAGGTTTGAGTTGCGAAAAAAACACGAATAATACTAAGTTGTGATAATAATCGTAATAATTTTAATAATAAAGATGTATTCATAAATACTTCAGGCACTTTATCAATAATATCATAAATAATTATACAAATTTCAGATGGTATACTAATATCATTTTTACTTTTCTTAACACCTTCTTCATATTGTACATCTTTTGAATAATAATTTACTAATGATGAGGGTATATTATCTATTTTTTTCCAACGATATAAAATTTCTGAAAATCCAGAAATTTGTTTCATCCATTGTTTAAGAAAAAATATAAAGATATTAATAAGTATATTAATAAGTTTTTGAGAAAATGGTGCATCAAAAATATCACTTGGATTCATAGTTAGAATAGCTTGAGTAACACCAATTTCAGTTAAATTTTCATTTGATAAATTCGATAATGAAGTTATAATCATTCCACTTGTAGTAGCTTCTATTAATAGCCAAATCCATCCATCATATTCAGAAAGATATGATACTTTTTCTGGAACTTTATGTAAAATAGGAAAATTATTTTTATTTATTTTATCTTCTATAATGTTTTCTAATTGCCAATATTGTTGTTCTGCATTATATACTAAAAAAGAAAAATTAGAACTAAGTATAATACAAAGTTCTCGACATAACTGAGAATATATCTGTAATACCTCTTCTTTATCATTATTAGAAATAAGAATATCATCTTTAGATTCTATTTCTTCTTTTTCTTTTCCTTTATTTTTTTGTAGTTGTAAAATTTTAAAGTCAATCCCTACACATCGACATAGAGTTACAGTGCAAAATATTAAATTAACTAAACTTTTTGAAACTTCACTTTCAAATACCCCAAATATAGGACTAGCATGTAAACGTTGTGTAAAAGTAATTACTTTAGTTAATGCTTTAGAAATTAGTGAAATAAGAACATTTAACCAATCTTTTATAATAAGTATTATAGATATTTTATGAATTTCCTTATTATATAAATTTTTATTATATACACTTACTATAGCTTCAATTACAGTTTCTGCACAACGCCGCACCGCTTCTAATGAATAATGTTCAATAGCAATAATAAGACATTCAATAGTGTGACTCACAACTTCTGATATCATTGAGGATGAATATATAGTGTTCATTTGAATAATAATTTATCTTTTATTCAGCTCTGCCAACACTACCAAAAAATAACACAAAAAAAAAAAAAAAAGATATGATAATAATAATAAATAAATACCGATAAAAATAAATAAATCTTAAAAAAAAAAAAAAAAAAAAAAGGACAGATAAATAAGAATTTTTTAGTTATTTCAAAGAAAATACATGATAACTATTTGTCAAAATTTCATCATATAAATGTATTTTTCTTCTTTTCCCTCATCCCCCACCCCTTTTTTTTTATCTTATTCTTTACTCTGTAGTCACTCGATAATATGAACTAAACAAACAAAATACACATACAAATAATAAAAATAATAATAATCAGTAGTAAAAAGCGAAATAATAGCGATTAACATTAATAATTTTGTATACTCACTGAAAGTGTTTATATATGTATATATATGTTTTTTTTCTTTTTTTTCCCCCCCTAAACTTGTTTTTTCCCCAATGTTTCAGAAATATCTTTTAATTGCGTTAAAAGTTGATGCACCTCCGCATCAGAGAGGCGTAATGCTAATATTTCTTGTTTTACTAAATCTAATGTTTTCTCTGGTGTTATTATCTCCTCATTATAATGAATGTTATTTACTTTTTCATTATTTAATAATTCTGGAAGAGTTTCAAGAAGAAGTTTAAGAGTCATGGTGCGGGTACCAACAAGTTCCTCACATTTAGCAGCACTAATAACAGAGAAAAAAACATCTGCGTCTAATAATCGATGTGTCATTTTAATTATTTTTTCTTTTTTAAGTAAATATTTCTTATTTTCTCCCTTTTATAAATAAGAAAAATATCAAAAAAAAAGAAAAAAAAAATTTTTTTATTTATTTATAGCGTATAAAAGAATTACCCATTCTCTACATAAGGGACAAAAAAGAGAGGGCAAAAAAAAAAAAAAAAACATATAATAAAACACCAATAAATGTATATATATATATATTAATTTGCTTTATAGAGGTAAAAGTAAGTAGAGAAATCGGTTCATAAAATCATGAAGCTCATTACATTACAGAAAAAAAAAAGACTCATAATGGATCTGTTTTGTAAAGATTTTTTAATTTCCCTTCATGATTTTTTTTTTTTTTTTTTTTTCCAACCTCCTTTTTTTTTTTATTTCTATTTCTTTGAATAATTTCTTTCTTTTTCAATTATTTTGTGCAGATTATCTTACAAAACTCAAGGATTACTTTGCGAATAAATGTATGGGAGGTTTCAATTATTATTATTATTATTATTTTTTAATTTTATATATCTTTGGTAATGCTTTATATACGTTATTCTTTTTTCCTTTTTTTCTCTCCTCTTTTTTTTATCCCTATGAGTTCTTTTTTTTTTTTTTTTTACTCTCAAGGGTATGATAAAAAAAAAAAAGAACAAATATGTATATAAATATATGTCTTTTTTTTCGCTTCTTTGCATTCAAGGTAAAGTTGGTTATTAGGCGAATAGCGCACACATACGAAGAAGAAAATTATTATAATTATTATTGCTTGCAAACGCGTTTGAACCTTTCATATATATTTATTTGTTTTCTTTCCTATCTACACCGCTCAACCAACTACCATTTAAATCCAGAGATACACAAAAATTGCAAAACTCCTCTAACCAAAAATATATACGTACTCTTTCTCTCTCCCCCCTCTTTTTTTTTTTCCTTTATTTTTGGTATTCTCTCCTTTACTCAAAAGTTTATAATACGGCACACAATAGCAGATTCAATAACAGCAGCCAAATAATAATAATAATATGAATAATAACTTTATTATTATTGCAGTCGCTTTTACATTACAAATAAATAAACTAAAAAATATACGTGATTTTCTTTTCTTTTTTTAATTTATATACCTATATACTTTTATATATATCTAAATTAATTCTTCTTCTTCTTCTTTGTTGGTGAGGCGGAGGCATTGCGTTGCAGCACCTTCTCTCTGTATAAGAGATGCTCCTTACTCACATAATCCGGATCATATCCCTCACCATTCGTCCCAACTTCCACCCGTCGCCGCGTTGAACTCCCATTACGTTTTGCTTTTATAAATGCAATAACTCCCAACTTTAACGCAATAGCGTAGCCAGCCCCAGTGATAAGTATAAGAAGTGTAAAATATGTTAATATCGTTTTAGGATCCGTCCCAAGAGATTCCTCCACTGTAACACTGCTGTTAAAGGCGGTGGCGAAGTATGTGTTATTGGTGATATTATCATGATAATAAAGACCAAGAATGAGATTGTAATCACTCGGCTCCAGCATTGCATCCGGTGTGAAACTATAATGAAAACTCATTGTTTCCTCATGTTGTACAGGCCTGGCTTGACGCACAATAGAAAAGTTTTGAATCACTTGACTGTAAACATTAAGAGGAGTGAGGTAACCTGCAATTAATACAATTGTGTGTAAGTGTCCTGGTTGTTGATTGCGGTAGGCAATGAGAGCTTCAGACTTTGTGCCTGCAGGAAGTGTTGGGGAAATTATCATTGGGCTGCTGGGAAATATAACTCGAGCAACACCTGCGGGGCGTCGGTTTAATAAATTTTGAGTACTTTCATCATCATCTTCTTCTTCTTCTTCTTCATTATAATTATTATTATTATTAGTATTAGGGGAATTAGAAGTTTCTCCTTCACTCACTGTAGTACTTTCTTCTTCCTCAGCTTTAACTGTTGATATCATACAAAGAGAAAATATCAATAGCAGCGTGAGTAGCAGCAACACAAGTTTACGTTCTGTGAAACGCATTCTTTTGTTGTTGTGAATTGTTGTTTTTTATTTATTTATTTTTTCTCCTTTTTAAATATGTAACAAAGAAATTTAAAAAAAAATAATATATATATATATATATATATATAGTTTTTTTGTTCCGTGTTGATGTGCGGATTTTTATGCTTCTAAAGAAGACAAGAATAGAAAAGAAAAGAAAAAGGGGAAAACAGAAAAAATGAGTTGTATCATTTATATTTTTGTACACTATAAATTCTAAAAAAATTATTCATTTTTTTCTTTCTCTTTTTAATTCAATGTATAAATATATTTTTTTAGATGTTGGCATTGTGAAAAGATGATGATAATAATATATAGAAATATATAGTCCAAACAAATCAGTATTCCACGCTAGCTGTCATATTTCATAAAAAAAAAAACTCATAATGACAAATAGACAAAAAACCCAATCTCTCACATATCAAGTAATAGAGAAGGAAATAAAGAAATACCGAATAATAAAAAAGCATACACCCTCTCATTTTCTTCTTTATTATTATTATTATTATTATTATTATTATTATTATTTATTTCTTTTTGCTTTTCATATCTTCAATTTCCCTCCACCACCTCCTCCTCCTTGTACTCTATCCACAGTGTTAGCTATGATATTATTAGTGTGAAGATAACGCCAGGCGCAGCGATCAATGCAGCGAACTTCCGTCATAGATAATTCCCGTGATGAGAGATCTTTACAGCAGAGATTAAAACACTCAGACTGTAGGCGTCCCATTAAAACTTCAATACGAAATGACTCCTGCTTTACTGCAAGCTGCATCACTCCCTATTTATATTATATTATTATTTATATTATTATTATTATATATATACACTTTGTACCTGATCAATCCTAGTATAAATGAAATAATTAGAGAGAGGGAAGGAAAGTAAAAAAAAGAGGTATGATATATTTTTTTTAAAAAGAAAATATTTGGTAATAACAGAGGAATTTCTTCTTTTTTTTGCCCATCTTGTCCCAAATAGAGATTGGAATTTTTTCTTTTAAAGATAGCAATAAAGAAAAAAAAAAAAAAAAACATCACAGCTAAAAAAATAAAAAATAATAAAGAAATCTATATATACATAAATATATATATATATATATATAGATTTAGATTATTTTATTTTGCTGTGTCCTAAAACACCAATTTTTTGTACCCTAACAGTACACAAAAATAATAATAAAAAAGATGGGGAAAAATATGTGATAAGATACACCTTAACAACTAATTCAATTTGTATTGTTTTTTTTTTTACCTTTTTCTCCTTTTTTTTTTTTTTTTCTTTCTCTCTCTCTTGTTCTCTTTCACCCACACATACACAATCTTCATCTTCCTACACAGTTATTCTTCTCTCACATGTTTCACCCCTTTCTTCACTCAATCAATCATTTTTATTTCATCCTTTTCTCTTTTCTCTTTTTTTTCATATTATTATCTAATTATTCGGCACCCCCATAGTCCCAAATACTCTTTCACATGCCATAACACACAGTGACAAATTCTGTAAGCAACCGAAATTAGTTAACACCGCCAAATTCAGCCCTTGTGATAATAAAGAGGCCACCACCGTATTTAAAGCTCCATCAAATACTTCAGCCATTGGGAGCGGGGAGCCGGAGGAGGCGGCGGGCCCCAGCAGAGCTCCAACAGAGAGCGGAGATGCGACCAAACCGAGATTTGTAAATGAAATTGAAGTTGGGCGTACAAACCCAGTCAATAAAGGACTGTGACATGCATTTAGGTGTCGCTGGGTAAAGCTTCGCCCCATAAAGAAAACACTACGTCGCATTACTTACTTTGTTTTTTTTAATTTATTTCTCTGTATGTCAGAGCAAATATATATATACTTGTGTATGTTCTTTCCGTCTTTTAATTTCTGTCACGTTTATATATATATATATATATATATATATATATTGCGACAATTAAAATAAAGAAGGGGAAAATACTTTTAATATTATTTTTTTAGAGGGTGTGTGTGTGTGAGTGTGTGAAAAAAAAAGAAGTACAAATTATAAAAAAATACATTTAAAAATAATTGGAGATATATTATAAAATTATATATAAATGTAAAACTATATTTTAGATAAAATAATAATAAAAAAAAAAAAAACCTTAATTTACATTAAAGTAACAAATATTTTGAAAAATATGTATGCAAACAATCAAAAATTTTCTCTTCTTCATAAACTCCTTATCTTTTTTTTTTTTTTTCTAAAACTTTTTATTAATTATTAATTATTATTCCTTCCAATATAAATAAATAAATTTCTTTACCTCCCCAAGAAATTTATCATCTTAAACATTATTATTCTTCCTGTGAAGATGACTTTGTTGTTGTTCTTGTATCTGAGCCGATATATGAAATAATAGCAGTTCCCTGTTGTCCATCCCCACCACTACGTACATCAAACCACATAGGTAATTGTCGAGCAATACTTTCTATTGTCCCATACCGGCGCACCATAAGTCGAGCTTCACGTGATAAGAAATTCATAATTGTAGACTCCTGTGCCCCACCCACTGCATATAAAGCAATAAGTCGCAGGAGATCATTTAATGAATTACACGGCGGTTGTAATAATTCCACTGGTGGTGGGGTCCCATCACGGCGGCCCACAATTAATGCCGTGGTGCCTCGTACTTCATACACTACAAAAAACTCCCGATAACGTTCAAAAAAATCTTGTCGTAAATGTAAAGTATCAAAAGGTAAAGCACGAGCATTGGGGTGTAGGCGAAATCGTGACCAATCAATTGGGTGGTGTGGGGGCATCGCGGCGGCAATCATGCGAGCCTTCATTTGATCAGATAAGTGTCGGCCGGATGTTGTGTTATTATTATAAATACTATTACAATTATTATAATTACTATTATTAGGTACCCGTGCCCCTTGAGAGGCGGCCGCTAAGTAAGGTGTCCACACCAGTCCATCCTTTAAAAAAAGATAAAGTGAGTGTTGTGAAATAAATTCTTCTACAGAAGCATAGGCATTTTTTAACTGAACACGTGAGGAAGTAGGAAGAGCTGTGGTGAGGGCATCAACTGTTAAGGGTTTTTCCTCAAGAGAAATAAGAGAATGACGTAAAAGAATAGGAACAGGAGTTGTTTGCCAAGTTAAACTTGAGGGTTGTGCATTAGAAGGAAGTAATTCCCATGGCCGTACCATATAGGCTGTCATATTCACATCAAATAAATGACGAAGACGATCAAAAATAAATATACAAGCAGCATCTTTATTTTTTGTATCATATATATATAATTTTTTTAAAAGTTCAGGTGAAAGAATATCTTTAAGATCATTCATAGATATACCAGATTGAATTCGTTGTTTATTTTCTAAACTTTTTTCAGCATAAGTACGAAATTCATTAATAAGTAATATACCAAAAGAAAGTACATCATAATTACGGGTATTATTAGGCTCAGAACCAATATAAGGTCTACGTTCAGCATCCATCATACGTAAAAAAGCATCATTTATTTCATTACCTATAACACGACAATCAAGAATTGTAGCAGGTATACGTTGAAGTTCTTCAAGTATTTCATCTACTGACATACCAGGTGAAAAACACATATAACTTCTAGAACTTTTTATTATATTATTTAATGGAATATAAAAAGAAAAAGGTACTGTTCCTTGAAGAAGTGATAATAATTTATTAAGTTTTGGATCATCTATATTAACTCCATGAGTTAATGGAGCTTCTGGTATTTTTTCAGGAGTTTTTATTATACGTCCTGGTATAGGAGGAGGTGGGGCAGGAGTTATTCTTTTTCTAATCATATAAGATGTAGGTGCAGCTTTTACTATACCATTTTGTACTGTTACCAATGAAGAATGTTGAAGAAGAAAAGATTCTAAATGACGTTCATTACAACATTGACGTTGTGTTAAAGCAGGTAAAGCTTTATATAATTGTGAAATTTCCATTTGCTGCTGTGGTGAAGCAGCTATATTTGCTAAAACTTGTGCAATAAGAGAATAACTAGAACCTGCTCGACGTATTTCAGCTGCAAGCATTACAACCGTAATTCCAGAAGAAAGTACTTCTACATGATAGCGAGAGGGACGCTCTTGCATATAACGCCGAAGCCCACCTTTTATATTAGGCATAATTTCAATTGCCTCATCACTAAGAAGAGCACTAACACGAGGTAATGGTAAAGCCCCATAACGGCGTAAAATAACACGTAAATTATCCCATAATAAATCATCCTCTTGTTCTGAAAGATTCCATCTTATAGAGTGTTGTAAAGTACTAAAAGTTTTTATAAATATCGGACAACGAAATCCACGCATTTTTTTTTTTTTTTTTCCTTTTTTTAAATAATTATTATGTCTAAATATAGGCAAGGATTAGGGCCTAGTATATTTATATATATATATATATAAGCGTAGCCCTCATTAAGATGATAGAGAGGGAGAAGAAAAGTTTAAAAAAAAAGAAAAATAATAATAATAAAGAAAAAAAGAAAATAAAGATTATTCTTTATTTAAAAAAATTTTATATTCCAATCAATTTTATCCTTTTTTTTTTTTTTCATTCCAAATTCATTCACCAATAACTTATCTCTCATTCTTATTATTATTATTATTTTTTTTTTTTTTCAAATGTATATAAATATAAAAAAAACATAATTTATATTTTTTGTGCAACTTCTTGAAACATGTGAAATATACTTTGCCCAACTGCCATCCCAAGACCAACACGTAATGATCCCCAACCTATATTTAATCGAGTGTTTGCCCAACGAAGGGCTGCAACTGGGTGTTTATTTTTAAAACAAGAATGCGATAATATTTTTTTTCGTACTTGTTGAGCCTTACTAGTTAAACGGTATTGTTGATATTTACTATTACAACTATCCCCATGGGGAGTAGTATTATCTAATTCGTGATAAACAGCCTTTGCATCGGTAAAACTTTCCCCTCGAAGATAAATAAATCGTGCTTGAAAGAAAAAAGAATGAAGAAGTGAAAAATAACGCATTGGAACAGACCCAGAAGGAGCTCCATATATAACTGAGCGTACGTAATTAAAAGGTGCACTTGCAATAGAGGCAAGTAATGCTGCAATAAGATTTGAAAAAAAAGCACAGGCCCCACATTTTTCAGTATTCCAACTTTTATTTAAATTTGAATGTGAAATATTATATTTTGAATTATTTTCATTATTTAAAGATTCATTATGCATTACTGTATTTCGTTGAAATACAGAAATGATAAAACTATCAAGAAAATCTTTAAAAGCTGTAGAACGTCGACACGATTCATACACAATACCAAAAATACAATCTCTAAAAGCTGTTGCACCTATACCACGAAAAAATATACGAATACCATTTTCTTTATACGCATCAAGCGCTACACGAAGAAAAGAAGTATTGGCATCTGAATTCCACATTCGATATTTAACTACTTGCATCCCATTTAAAACTGCTCCATTTAATGTTCCAGCAGTTGCCCCTATAAGAAACGCATTCATTCGAGGCGATTCCGATGCATGTAAATAATTTGGCATATGATTTTCAATAAATATTCTTGCAGAATCTTGCCAAAACATATAGGATGCACCTACTAAAGTACGATACACTGCAGCATTCATAAATCCTTGAAAAGGATGTTCAAAATTACGACGATCTAAAAAGCGTTCACGGCGAAATTTTACTCGCACATAAAGTGCTCTATCAAAAGGATTAAATAAAATAGCTTGCGCTGCTCCAGATAATAAGGCAGGGCCTGCAGTGTAAAAAAAACCTTCCTTGTGTGTGTCATTTTGTCCTGACATTCCCAACTAATATAAATAATAATAATATATATACTAAAAAAAGGGGAACAAGAACAATAATAACAGAAAAAAAAAAAAAAAAACTACAAACCTCTCTTTTCTCCCCTCCCTCTTTAAATAATGACTCGCCGTCTCTCTATTTATTTATTTATTTTTTTTTTTTTCTGTATTTCTACCACACTCGCCAGCTCTAAAGAGGGGAGAGTCAGAGAAACTTTTTAAATTTAAAATATATTAAAGAAAAAAAAGAAAAAAAAAAAAAAGGAATTATGTTTTTATTATTATTATTTTACCACCCCATTTAAGGGCAGAAAAATATGGCAGCAAAAAATAGAAATATGGAATAGGAGAAATATGAAACAAATAAATAAAAATTAAATAAAATCAAAAAAAAAAAAGACAAATGAAAATAAAAGTATAGCATTTGCTCTTTCTTCTTTCTTTATGTTTTGTTTTTAGGTAATAAATAATCAAAATAATAGGGAAGAAATAAAACACACACACAAAGGAAAAAAAAAAAAAAACAATAAAGCAAACAAGAGGATCCCAATAAGGTGCAATATAACTCCTTTTTCGTTGCGGTCATTATTTAAACACTTATTACAAAGTGACCTTAAAAAAAAAAAAAAAAAAAAAAAAAAAAACCAGCCACTTTCATTTTTTTTTTTTTTTTTTCTTCTCTCTCTTATTTTGGGTAAAATAATAATTATTGTTATTTATCCTACTCTTGAGTCATTTTAATTGTTTTTTTTTTTTTTTTTTTTATCTCTCTTTTCTCCATTCTAGTTCTACCTTATTTTTATTATTTCTAATTTTTTTTTTTTTTGCTTTCTTTTAGGGTATTTTCCTTTACTAGAACCTACCACGGCGTGCTCTCTGTGGTCTTCCAGCATTACCTCTGCCTCCCTTATTATTATTATTATTATTATTTTTATAGCTTCCTTGTACCCGTACTTTCTTTCTTGTGTGATCTTCAGTACCTGGAGGAGGTGGTAAAACTCCTAAAGGAGTCGTTGCTGATTGAATTCCTCCTCTTGCTCCTGTAGATGTTACTACATCTGATGTATTTATAGATTCACGACCACGTTTTAAAGTTGGTAATTTATTTTTATTTATCCAACTTTCTACAATAGTACCCATTGGAATATGTTTAGAAGAAAAAGCAGTTAAAATAACTTTAATATTTTGACAACAAGCTATAGCTTCTGCTTCCTTTGGGCCTGCATTAGATTTTTGCATTAATCGTTTTACAGCATAAATAAGAAGAGATTCCATTTGATTTACTTGTTCCACCAGCTTATTACATTTTTCTGTAAAATTGTCTTCATTTAGTTGCTTTAATAATTCAGCTGGTTTTTTATTTCCAATAGTAATAAAAGCAATTAATAATATTTCAAGAATTGTAAGGTTATTCGGTAAAACACTTCCATCACCCATTACATGTTGTAATTGTTCGAATATTATATTATATAATTCATTAGTATTCTCAGGAGTTGCAAGTCGAACTGCTAGTAATAATATCTTTGCTTGCCATATTCCTTTAAGAGAATTCGTATCCACAGGAGTTTTTAATAATTTTGCTTCTTCAAGCGCAGGAGTAATATCATATGGAGTTGCATGTATATGTTGAGCAATTATACTTAAAGATTCCAATGCACGATCTGAATAAAGTTTATTAGCTCCAATAAAAGAAGTAAGAAGAGGTAATCCTCCTTTTTCTTGAATCTTTGGAAGTGTTACCGCAATACGAACCAGTTGTGAAAACTCTCGTAATGTTACAGTAGAAAGTACAGAAATAAGAAGTCCAAATATATCTTCCTGAACTTCATCTGTCCATTGTGCTCGCAGTGATGGAGCCTCTGCAACTTTACGTAATTTTGTTAATGCCATTCGACGTTCTTTTATTAATTGTTCTTCTTCTTCAGTTCCACGATTATCACTGAGCCAGTGTAATAATTTTGTTACAAATGGACGAAATGCGGTGTGTACGAGTGTGTCAATTGCTTTATTCGCCGCCTGTCGCACACTCTCTGTAAATCCCTCATGATCTAATACAATTTGCATTAACACATCCGCCCCTTCTCGAGATAAATATTCCCAACTTTTATCTAAAACAGAAACACTTCCAAGTGAGGCGAGGCCTTGCACGGCGGCGATGAGAAGTTGAGGCGTGTCATCAGGGCCGCTGAGTATTTTAACAAGTGAGGCGACAACTTTTTTAAGGGCATTGCCATCACGCAGGTGTTGGCCGTAGCGACTTATAAACTCTAACGTCCGCACACGAATTAATATTGGCGTTTCAGGGCTCTCCGCCTCTGTTAACATTTGTAATAACTCTTGCAAGTTTTCATTTATTTTACTGGGATCTTCTGTGACAGTGGATTGAAGTTTAGCATACATTTCAGCAATCGTAGCACTGCTGCGAATTGTTTCTATTGGAGGTGAGGCTGGGGGTGTGGTGGACTCCAAATTAGTACCAGCGTCATTTTCTGTTTCTTTTCCTGTTGTAGTTGTGGATTTCTTTTTAGGGGCCATTATAAATTAAAAAAAAACACAGAAATATTCAATGTTTTATTTTTTTAAATAAAATATTATATATCTAAAAAAAAAAAATATATATATATATATTAAGTGTTTGGTTATTTTTATTTTCCCTGCTGTAAAAAAAAAAAAAGAAAAGAAAAAGAGGTGAAAAAAAAAATTAAAAAAAAAAAAAAAAAAAAAAATTCTAGCAGGGGATGAGCTATAATGAAATATATATATATTTTTTTTTGTTTGTTGTTGTTGTTGTTGTTGTTGTTCAAAAAAAAAAAAAAACAACGAAACGCTGTCAATAAAAAGCAAAAAGTCAAGTAAATACACATCAAATACCAAAGTTTAAAAAAAAAAAAGTGAATTTCTTTTCCCCCCTCTTTTTTTTTTTTTTAAATAACAAAAGGCCTACCCAGCCACAGATATAAATAGAAAATACCACAAACATGCAAAAGAAAAAAAAGGAGAGTAAAACCCCATGAGACTATTTTTTTTTTTTTTTTTGCATTTTCCTTCAGTACCCCTTCCATTCCCCCCTTAAAAAAAAAAAAATAATAATAAAATAAAATCTCCAATTTTTTCAAAAAAATCAAAAAAAGATGTTCACTAATGTGGTATCACTAACAATGATTTTTTTACTTGGACCTTTTTTCCAAGAAAAATAATACTGGAAAAGAAAAAAAAGAATTCTTTTCTTTCTCTGCGTTCTAAGTACTATCAAATAAAAAAAATTTCAATAATAATAATAAAACATCATGCAAGTGTATGGAAGAATAAAAAAAAAAAAAAAAGAGAATACAGTAGTCCCTAGAATAAAAATAAAAAGTAATAAAACAAATCTGAATCATGCAGAGAGCAGCATTCCTTTTTTTTTTTTTTTTTATGATGATTATTTTACTTCTCACATTATTATTTATTGTTTTTTTTTTTTTTTTTGGTTTTACCCTCTCATACTTTGAAACTATATTAATAATATTTTTAGAAAAAAATAAAATAATAAAAAAAAGACAGGAAAATACATTGAATTAGCTCCTCCTGTTTCTCCTCCTCAACGAAAAGAAAAATTAAATAATCAATCCCCACCCACCCACCCACCCACCCACTCATTCAAAAAAATAAAACAATTACAATTACACCCCTCCCTTTGTTGCTAGTAAAATATTACACATATCAATTACTGCAGTGTAAATAGCAGTAGCGTACTCCTCCGCGGAGTAGTGTGGCCCGCCTTCTTTCCAGCAAGAAATATTAAACATCACACACGCATCCGCCGCCGCGTAGCCAACGCCATACCCACAACTTACAGGCCCAAACCCACCCCCAATTAAAGCATCTGAATATAAAGAAGATGTACTTAAAATATTACTTCCTAAAGTTAAATAGGAAGGATCATTAAAGAAAGCTGGGAGCTGCTGAGGATTACGACGTTCTGCTACTTTTCGTAATGCAAATAAATGACGATCAATACCTTGACCCATTTTAGCATTTTTAGCATTACTACTATGTTTTTTTACAGCTTTTAAAAGGGCGGCAACTTTTTCATTAGCGGTAGCATTAGGGGTATCCATTAACATTGTAAAAGCTTGACTTTCTATTGTAGCAGAACGAATACATTCTGTGCGGCCACGTAAAAAGGCTGCAGTACTTGCACTTTCATATGTACTTACTGTACTTTTATTTAATCGCCACCATGCAAGTTGCATTGCAATTTGTAAAAAAGGATCCGCTCGCATTTGTCCTTGTTTAAATACTTCATTACTTGTTCCAACATTTGAAATTAATGTGGTGTAGAAATCCATACGATTAATTTCTGAAGTAAGGCGAGATTTAGCTTTAATAGCTGTTTCTTCTATTTCAGGAGATATACGCCATTGTATTTGTTGAATAGCTTCTGTTGGGGCTGCATCTTTTCGCATACTTTTACTACTTCGCATAATAGAATGATTAAATACATCTTGTGTATATCGAAGTACAGCCACACCATCACCCCAACTATGTTCAAAATTAATTCCAAGAAATCCATCTTTTGTAACAATTACAGAAAGACTTTTATCCCACCAACGATTTATATTTTTTACAAGCATAGCACGTGTAGCTGAAATAGCACCTTTTGAAGTCATATAATTTACTTCTATATCATCATCTAAATTAACTACAAACATTGCAGAATCTACTTTTTCAAAATTTTTTTGATTTTCATTATCACGTATCATAGAAATACGAGCTTTATGCCATTGTGTTCGATTTAAACTTGTAAGTATACCTACATCTACTTTAGGAGGTGTTGGATTCATTTCTGTTATGGCTTTTAATCTTGCATATATTTGTTCTTCTGGAAGAGGATTACATTCACTATCTGCAACAGTTACAACATACTGATGACCTCTATATTGTACAATAATATGAGGAGCAAAACCAACTGCTTTAATTTCATCTTTTATTACTCCTGGTATACGAGTAGAATTCATTAAATTATCATATTGAGACATATCAAGAGGAAAAGCATGAAAATTTGATCCTACTGCCATTACTTTAGAAGATAAATACTCTGGCATTAAAGATATAGTTCGTTGAAACCAATCTTTTCTAGAAAAATGATTTTTTGAACCAAAATAAAAAACTTCTGGTTTTAATGTATTTTCAAGATACATACGATAAAAAGCTACACTACTTGTAATCCAAAAAGTTGCCCGAGTAAGCATATCCTTCTTATCTTTATCAAATCTTGTAAGTAAACATGGATTATAATTTATAGGTAAAGGTTGACGATCTGATAAATAAAGATCAAACCAATCTGATGATATATATGAAGTATGTTTATTAGCCTTATCTGTACGTACTAATTCATTTTGTAACATTGGACCTTGACCTGATTTAAAATCATTTACAATTTTTAATGTTGTTTCAAATTGTTTTGGAGTTACTAGGGGTTTCACAGCATCCAGGTAACGAGAGCAAGTACTTTCAAGCTTTGGTATTGGTAACCGAAATAAACTACGTTGCAAGTGTCGTGTTGGTATAATAGATTTATCAAGAACTGTTGTATCAACACAAACTCCATTTGTTAATTTCTCTGTTAGCGGTTTTAGTCTTTCCCAATCACTGATATTATTTGGTAAGACCAATTGAGTTCCTGCAACATATAATATACAAGAGTGTCGCAACATTAATTTTTTTTTTTCTTTGTTTGTTTGTTTGTTTGTTTCAGTTCAGTTCAGTTTTTTTTTTTTTTTTCCTAATAATAACTTTTTGTATATTTTTTGTGCTTCGCTTTTGAAATTGTGAAAAAAAAAAGGGAGAAAAAAAGGAAATAAAAGAAGAACAATTAAAAGGAATTAATGATAGAAACAAAAAATAAAAAATAAACAGGATATTTTCGAGAGAATCACATAAAAAAAAAAAAAAAAAAGCACCTCTTTTTTTTTTTTTCCTTTTAAACAAAGATTTATTTTATTTTATTTTTCTTTTCCTTCCTATCAGAATTCCCCCTTCTTCATTCCCCCCTTTTCTTTAAAATAATAATAATAATAATAATAATAATAATAATAAGCAACAAGAAAAGCAGCAAAAAGAAATAAAATGAAAATAATATATATATATATATATTTTTTTTTTTCTTCAAGTGCAATGATAATCACACACATACACAAACAAACAAACAGACATCCTGAATAAAAATTACTTTTCTAATCGGTCTTTCTTTCTATAAATTTATTTTTTAATATTTATTTTGTATCCTCTCTCTTATTTATGACGCATCATTACTGTAGCATTTCGAAGTTTTGCCTCATCAATTGTTTGACTCATATCTTTGAGTGGGCGTGGGGGAATATCTCTTGCGATGAGTTGAAATGATACCGCCCCTGGTTGGGCGTGTTGGGAGGCGAGAATAAAAAGATCTTGCACCGTGTGACGCATTGGATTTACTGTAAATTCCTTCCGTTCTCCTAATAAATTTACAATTGCCAATCGTGTGGTTTCCTCGCCTTCATGAAGTTCAAATTTCCCACTTCTTACATCCATACTACTCGTACTACTACTATTATTATTGTTAGTAGTAGTAGTAGAATTAGTGAGACGACGACCTTCTCCAGTAAAAGCTGCAAACCCCGTTGGTGCCTCATGCATTGTTAAATCCACCAGTCGCACGGATATGTTTGTATTCGGGTATAAACTCGCCACGCCCTCCGGCACCCGGCCTGCGTGTAGCGCGGCGAAGAAGGCGGCCCCTGCCGGGGTGTCTTTGCGCTGCGTGGGGCCCTCGTCCACTTTAAAACTATTTTTGTACACCGTCACTGTTATCTCGCGCTGCTGGCGGAGGGTGGGGGCGATGGCGGGGCTGGGGGCGGTGGTGTGCCCCAACCGCCGCCCAGCCCCAAAGAAGGCATGCACGGGGGTACTACCACTATCACTATCACTACCATCACTATTACTATTATTACTATTATTATTATTATTGGTCTTCTTTTTTTTTTCTTTTTGTTGTTGTTGTTGTTGTCGGGCGCGATCAAAGATGGATTCAATGAGATTTTCCACGGCATTATTAGTATCATTAGTAATAGTATCATTATCGTCACCGCCGGCTAAAACAACTTGACCTGATGATGGGCCACCGCCTACAAAATGTTTTTCCATCTTTTTTTTATCTGTTTTTGCTCTTTGTTGATTTTTTTGTTGAGATTGTGAGAGTGATGAATCTCCGGGGGAAGCTTTATTTAAAAACTCCATAACACTCTCAGCACTTCCACCATAGCTCTCTAATAACTGAAGAGCCTCTTCACGTTTTAACCAAGGCATAAAAGCAATTAGCGTAGCTACCTCATTATCTGTATTTCCTGACATATATGAAAAAATGATAAAAAATTAATTTTAAATATTCCCAACTTCCTTATTTCCTTCGTTTTACTACCAAATTACTTTTTTTTTTAATTAGAAATTTTAAATTAAAAACTGCTTAAAAAGGCAAATTAATTTTAAAACACTAAACAATAATTTAAGAATGAAAAAAAAAAAAAAAAATTGGAAGAAATGCAAAAAAGAAGAAAAAAAAAAAAATAATAATAATAATAATAATAATAATAATAATAATAGTTTGGTTTTTATAGTAATATATAATAATTCTCAAAAATATTATTATTATTACAAAGAAAGAAAAGGAGTTTTCTTTTTTTTTTTCTTTTTCGTTTAGCCTACAGTACTTTGGCGCTTTTATTATTTTTTTTTTATTTTTTTTTTTAACCTTTTATAGGTAAATATAAAAGGGAGAATCAGAGAATGAAAAAAAGAAAAATAGAGAAACAAATATCAGAATTGCTATCTCTTAAACGCAGTTCTTTTTTTTTTACTATTTTTTCTTTCTTTTGCTATCAACTCACATAAATATAACTTATCATTATTTCAAAATAGAGTCAGAATTTCACATAATAATGCAAAATATAAATAAATATACCACAAAAATAAACTAAATAAGCACATTCCCCATTGATTTTTTTATTTTATTTTATTTTATTGTTAAAAACACAATTTAGAATTTTTTTTTCTTTTCTTTCTTTCCTTCTCCCACTTCCCTCTTGGTAGAAAATTGTTTACGCATTTCATCATATATTTTTTTGTTGTTGTTGTTGTTAGGGTTCAGCCTAGAGAAATATAATAATAATTATTATTATTATTAATTTTGATATATCCTCACGTAGTAACTTCTGTTGAAGTTGAAGGTTTTAAATAATCAATACTCTCATCACATGCTTCTGCCATTTTAATTAATTCCTTCACACTAAATAACTCATCTGCAGCAGAATTATAACAATTCTGTGTATTCTCAGAAGATTTGGGATTCTTTTCTGTATAAACTACAGATACACTATTATTATTATTATTATTATTATTATTTTTATTTGTAATAGGAGAAATATCTAAATTATGAATGCCATTCACTCGTATCAATGAACGATCTGCTAATTCTACAACTCTATGAATCATTGTTTTACTCAATTTATCAGAATTTTGATTTACAGATAATAAAGATATATTTTCACCACTATTAGTATTACTAGTATTAACTTCAAAATCATTCTTTAAAACCTGTAAAACATCTGTTGCATTTAAAAAATTACATTCTACAATAACATCACTAAGGCGAAGTAATTGTTTCTCTGCACGATCAGACTTACGCCTGCGCCAGGCATCTCTAATAAAATTATCATTAAAATTATCATTACGCCCACAACACCCACGACTTAATACATCATCATCATCATCATCATCATCATCATTATCATTATTATTATTATTATTATTATTGTCTGCATCTTCTATTAATATTATTTCATTTGAAATATCATGAGGAGAGATTATATTTCCTTTTCTTTCTTTTATGGTGATTGGTAAACATTTTCCTTCATGCATTATAGCAGCACCATGTGAGGGTTGAATATGTATTGCAGAATTATTATTATTATTATTATTATTATTATTACTCCGAGCTACAGCAGAAGCTAATGTTAGGACTCTCCCAACATTATCATTATTTAATAATGATGCATGCTGTGATATATTTTGACTTTTATAATAATAACTATTCCCACTTCCTGTTTCTTTCATATAAACTGTTGTAGGTGCGGATTTCACAATTACATTTTTAATTCCGTTTCCTCCTGTAATAATTATACTTTTATCACTTGCTGGAGTTATTGGAGTTGCTAATCCTGTAAATATTGCAGATATTGGTGTGTGGGGCTCATGTTTTGTATATTGTCCTAATTGTGGATTTTTTAAAAGAATTTCTTCCTTTTCTTTTTCTCCCCAATCTCGTAACATATCAAATGCTATCACTGCCTCCTCATCCATGCCTGTTATATTATTATTATTATTATTTACATTTGATGAATTATTAATTTGTTGAATTGGGGTTAAACTTCCTTCACGTTTTTTACTTTGACGATGTTGTAATCGTTGTGTAGCATCACTCATTTCAAGTAACCAGCGCAGTGGTGCATTTGTATTTATATTTGTAGATATATTTGTATTTATATTTGTATTTATATTATTTGTTACAGATCGAACTTCACGACGTGAACCAAATGTTGAAATAATACTACTACTACTCTTAACTCTAGGCATAAATCCTGCAAATATTTGACTTCCTAAAGTACTACTACTTTCACTACCATCACGTGTTAATATACTTTGCGGTTGTACATTATTTTGATTATTATTATTATTATTATTATTATTATTATTATTATTATTATAGGAATGTGGAAAATGCTGAGAAGTTTCTTTTTCTTTTTCATTTATTTGTTGATTTTCTTTTTTTTTTTCTTCTTGAGAATTAATTTGTAAATTTGTTTGTATGATAATTTCATCGGATGGGATTTGTGTTTTAAGAGAAGTATGAGAAGTTTCAAGTTGCGGCATACAACTAATTGTGAGCTCTGATGTAGAGGAAATAACGATACTTCCCAAGTTATTATCTACCTCTATTGTTTTAATCATTTTTTTTTTTTAATTGATTTTGTAATGAATTATATATATATATATATATATAATATATACAAATATATATTTATATTTTATATTATATATTTTCGAAATAAAGATATATATAAAATATAAAATATATACACACACAAAACACACGCACCAACACCGCTATTCAGGTGAAAAATAATTATATTAATTTAAATTACAAAAAAAAAAAAAAACAGCAACAACAACAAAAAAAAAAACAATCACAAACCCTTTCTCACTTATTATTATTATTACTTTTTATCTGTTCTTTTATTTTTTTATTATTATTATTCTTATTTCTTCACGTTTACAGAAAACTATATATTGATTTCCTTAGTTACTCCGTGTCTCTTCCCTCTACAATATCAACGAATTAATAAATGAAAGTAAAGTTCTAAAACTAAGAGAACAGAGAATACAAAAACAATAATTAAGTTAAAGGAAACAGTAATAAAGCAAAAGAAAAATAAATAAATAAATAAATAAAAAGAAGAACACACACACACAAGAGAGAAACAGCAACAAATGAAGTTCTTTCTAAACAAATATATATATATTTTTTTTTCTTTTTCTTTTTTGGTTAATCTTAACCACGAATTCAAGGGAAAAAAAAAAAAAAATGGGGAAAAAAATAAACACCCAAACAATATAAAGTAAGTGTTAAAAATATATAAATATATAAATAAAGAATGATAAACTTACAAAAAGAACAAAAATCAAGAGGTATATATAAATATATATATATTTTTTTTTCAACCGCTTTCAAAAAAAAAAAAAAAAATTAATGAAAACAGGTGTCACAATAAAAAAGAAGAAAAATATATGGATGTGTAAGATGAATATAAGCAAAATAAAATAATTAAAGAAAAAAAATTATTTGATTATTATTTATTTTGTTATTTATTCTTTTTTATATTCTCTACTTCTGTTTCTGTTCGCTTTCTCGTGGGTGAAACAAACTCGTTACTGTAATACAGCGAAAGAAAAGTAAATCAAATAATTTAAAAAAAGCTGAAAGAAAAGGGGAAAAATAAAAAATTGAAATCAACAAATAAATAAATAAATAAAAATTATATTATTGCTTTTTCTTTTTTTATATTTATATAATTTCTGAGTTGCCCAAGTGTGTGTTTGTGTGTGTGTGTGTGTTTGTTTGAGAGAGATGTAGTGAGTTTGTGATTACGCCTTTTTTAATGTATGCGTTTTTATTATTATTTTATTTTTAATATAATTTTATTTTATTCTTTTCCTCTTCTTTTGAGTTTGTTTTTGAGAAATAGTCGGTTTTACTTTTCTCGCTATCTTTAATAATAATAAAAAATAAATAATATATTATTATTAGATCCAAATAAATGTAAATATATATATTTATATTAATTAGCTCGGATTTGTACTAACCGTTGTGCAAGCCGTGGAGGTTTAATCTTCTTTTTTATAGTATTTTCTTTTGCTTTTATAATAATATTTTGCTTTTTTTTTTTTTTTTTGTTTGTTTGTTTAAAATAATCCCTTTTCTTTTTTTTTTTTTTTCTTTTTTTTCCTTTATATATATATAAATATATATAAATATATAAATATATTTTTCCTCCTCCTCCACAACCTCACACTTTGGCCTAACCGCCGTAACGGTGAGGAGTGTGGCAACGCACACTAATAAATAAATAAATAAAAGAGAAAAAAGAGAAAAAGAAAAAATATATATTTTATTAATATTAATATATAAAGAAATAAAACCATATATATATATATATATAATTTTGAACCGATTCTTTAAATGCTCAATTTAATATACCAAAAAAGGTTTAGAGAATACAAATAACGAATTAGAAAAAAAAAAAAAGTATATAAAGCACCCTCCCCTCAAATAAATAGATAAATATTAATAAAAAGACAAAAAAAAAAAACTAATAATACATAGAAAAAAAGGAAAAAAAAAAATAGAAAATAAAAACTCGGACGCAGTGATGATATTTATTTTTTAAATTTTTTACTAATTATTATTATTAAGTTCCCACAGATATTATACGTTCTTCCCCCTTTTTTTCAAAAAAAAAAAAAAAAATTATCTTTTGAGGATTATAAAACGGATATTTTCTATCTTCCATATAATTTCATATATATATATTTGTTAACATTATTAACAGACTTCAAAACTGCTATTATCACCCTCATTATCTATTTGATTTTCTGAATTATTATCTTCTATAAAAGCATTATTAGGTTCATTCATATTAGAGCTATTATTATTATTATTAATATTACTCTCAAAAGACAACGAATTCTGTGTAGATGTTATAGAATTTAATTGAAAATTCCCATTATACATTTCCTCAAAAGATGCAAATAATTTATTATTATAATTATTATAATTATTATTTTCTTTCTTTTCTTCTGATAAAAGATAAGCTTTAAGTGTATTTTGCATTAAATATGCAACAGTCATTGGCCCCACACCTCCTGGTACTGGTGTAATTGCAGCAGCTCTATTTATAACTGAATCTATATCAACATCTCCACAAACTCGTCGACGAGAAGAAGGAGAATCAGTTTTATTATTATTAATATTATTATTATTATCAATATTATTTTTATCTTCATTAATAGCAACATCTATTACAATAGCCCCAGGTTTTATAAATTCCCCTGTTATAATCTTTGGAATTCCAAGTGCTGTTATAATTATATCTGCTTGTTGACTTAATTGTTTTATTGCTTCTATATTATTAGAACGATTACATAGCGTTACTGTGATATTATTTTCTTTTTGTAATAATGCTGCAGTGGGAATACCAACTACCATACTTGTATTCATAATAACAGCATGTAAATTTTTTTTTCCAGTATTTAAATTGGAATTATTATTATTATTATTATTATTATAAGATATTTTATTAAGATATGAAAATAAAAGTGCCCGAACTGCCATTGCTGTACATGGTACAAAATATTTTTCTTCTTTTAATTCTTTTAATTCTTTTTGTTTATTTTCATTTTCTTCTTTTAATAATATTTCTCCAGTATATATTCCTTTATCTTTTAAAAACAAATTTCCAGCATTTATTGGGTGTAACCCATCTACATCTTTACTAGGATGAATACAACACAATGCTGGGCGTACTCGTAAATGTGGAGGAAGAGGTAATTGTAAAATAATAGCATCAATTTCTTGTGTTTTACTTAATTTATATAATGTTTGATGTAATTGATATTGTGAAACAAGTGTTGGGAGTTGAATAAGACGAAATTGAATTTGACACGCGGCGGCTGCTTTTTGTTTTACAGAAATATATTTACAAGAATCATATCTATTCCCTACAACAACAACAGCAAGTGTTGGGGGGCGGGGGAGGTGTGAAATTTGTTTTTGAATTCGATTTAATATTAAATTACTAAGGGGACGGCCAGATAATACTTCAGCTTTCATATTATTATTAATATTAGTATTAATAATATTATTAGTAATATTATTAGTATTTGGTGTGTGTTTTGATTCCTCTATTAAAATGACTGATAAGAATAAAAGACAAAAAAAAAAGTAAAAAATACAGGTTCTGCTTATTTATTTATTTATAAATGCATGCTTAAAAGAAAATCAGCTTCTAATTATTTTGTGTATATATGTATTTTTTTTTTTTAATTTAAAAGAATAATAAATCAAATTTCAAAGGTAATAAAAAAACAAAATAAAAAAAAAAAAATAATAATAATAATAATAATAAACTATAAAAATAACCCCACACCACCCCCCACCCCATCCTTTTTCTTTTTTTTTTTTTTTTTTATATGAATTTAGTTGACATTAATTATCTGTTAATGATTTTTTTTTTTTTTTTGATCTTACATATTCATTTAATTTACTTTGAGAAAGGTAATAATGCAATGATAGCCTTCTCTGCATCTGTTAATGTTGGTAAATATCGAAAAATAGTTTCCATATCTGGTAATTTATTATTGTTATTTAACTCATTGTGAAATTTATTATTTTCTGCATATAATTTGAAAAGTATATGATGTAATTCTTGTAAAAATATTGCACGTTGGGGTAGTAATTCCCATATATGTAATGCCCGCTGAAATGCAATAGAATTCTTTTCTATATTTTTATTAAATAAATAATCACAACAATAAGAAGAATTTATTATTTTTATATTTGACTCTAATGAAACTAATGATTTCCAATATAATTTTTGTTTTCGTTGTTTTACAATAATCGCCAATGTCTCTCGTCTTCTTTGCTTTAATTTATTTAAATTTAATTGTAATTGTAAAACTTCTGCATTTGCTTGAGTTACATTTGCTACCAATGTCTCTCTTTTTTCTTTTAATGTTGTGAGTTTTGTTAATATTTTCGTTTCTTGCAATTTTAATTGTTCAATAATTGTGCGTCGCCGCTGCGCCTCACTCTGCATTTCTCCAATAACTTTAAGAAAGTCTTGCGTTTCATTGGCAATTGTTAACTCTGTATTTATATTTTCATTTTCTTTTAATAAAGAAGAGGAAGATGAAATAAAGGGGTTCATAATTATCTTTATTTATTTATTTTTAATAATTATTAAGAAAGATTAGGGGAAAAAGAAATTGTATAGTAATAATAAAAGTAAAAAAAGAAAAAACACTCTAAACAAAGAGTAAAAAAAAAAAATCTGGGAGGGGATAAAAGTAAAAGTTAAAATAGCAAAAAAAAAACAACAAAAAATTGTGCAAACACTGTACATCATAAATAATATAATATAATAATAAAGAAAATAGTAATATATATATATATATATATATATATTATAAATAAATATAAATATATTATTAAAAAAATATATATTACACATCAACATATAAGTTAACCTCGTGTTTGCTCTGGTTTCCCTTTCTCACTAAACTCATAATGCATACTACGAAATCCCTCTCCTCTACAATAAAAAGGACAATCCTGCACTGAAACAAAAGGGCATTGCCCAATAACTTTTAAATGCTTAATTGCTAAAACAAAAGGTTTTAATACTGGAATTGCACGTGCCTCACGCGTTTCAGATTGTTCTATAAATTTTCTTCTACATTCTTCTGCGTGAATTAACATTTGCATTGCTCGTTTATATCGCATTGGAGCTCCTGTTAACCATTCAATTCTTCGCTTTGATTCTCTTAATCTCCATTCATATGAAATAATAGATTGACGTTTTTCTTTTTCTTCTTGATATAATTGTTCAAATTTATCGGCAAAACTTTGTTGAATCCATGGCGTTAGTAATCGTCGCTGACGCTCTGTGGAGGCTTCTATTTTTTCTCTAAATGAAACAAATGATAATATACTTGTAATACTAGACTCCGACTGACGTAATATTATTTTAAACGCTTCATCTTCTGCTTTTATAAGTTCTTTATATTTCTTACGTTGTAATGTGAAAAGTCGACGTGATTTTTCTTTAAATCCTGCAGATGCCTCCCCTGTGGAGTCTTCCGCCGTAAAAATACTTTCAGTAAGTTGTGTTAGATTATTATTATTATTACTATTATAATTATTATTAATATTAATTCCAGAGGGACTGCTTGCAGAAATAGACATCCCAACATTTGAAAGACGTGGGAGTGGGTCATTATAATTATAATTATTATTACTATTATTTTTAGTAATAGTACTGCTAAGTCTATGATAGGGGGTTGTAGACCACGGAGTACTCATAGCATCATCCGGGGCGACATGCAAAATAGGAAGCATTAATATTTAATATTATTTATTAATAATTATTACTATTTTGTTGTTATGTTTTTATTTTTACTTCCCTCCTGCTTTTTTTTCTTCTTGTGAAACTCAAATATAATTTTCACCTTTCTTTTATGTTCTATTCTTACGTCAGCGTGTAGGCTGACCAAAGAAAGAGTATTTTTTTTTTTTTTTTTTAGGGGGGAAGGAGGCAACTTTAAAAAAAAAATAATAATAATAATAAATAAATATATAATGTATATGTATATATTAAATTGTATAATTTAAGAGATATATAAATACAGAAAGAAATGATAAATCCCAAAAGACCACACAGAGGAAAAAAAAAAAAAAAAACAATAATAATAATAATATCAAAGCACAAGTATTCCAATAAGTACATACATATAAATATAAATATAGAAGAACAAAACAAAACAAAAAAAAATCCAATAACCTTCTTAAAATAACTTAATAAAAGGCAAAAAGAAAAATAAGAAAGAAGGAGGAATAAAAATAAGAAAACAACACAAACAAAAAAACAAAAAAAAAGCATTTTCTTTTTTATCTTGTAAGTGATGGCAATAGTAATTCACAAAACCCCTCAAAATTCATTACATTATGCGAACCTGAATTATTACCAGCACTGCGTAGAATACACTCCACCACCCCTATTCCAATTTTCATTCCTGTTACTTTCTCTCCAGCCTCTAAAAGTTCCTCTCGTAAAATTTCATTTTTATTTTCATTTTCATTTTGTGAACTCTCCTCTTTTAAATTATAAAATATTTTATGTAAACACCCCCGCACCAAACGCAGGCGACGCTCAGGTAATTCCCATAATGCATCCATAATTAAAAGTAATTCACTGAGTGTTATTTGCAAACTTGGTTGCCAGGGTTGCCCAAGTGCAAGTGTAAAGGCCTCTCGTACATCTCGTAGAGAAAGTATTGAAATATTATTATTATTATTATTATTAATACAATTATTTTCATTACAAGAAGGGAAAATGGCGTACAGAAGAGAAGGTAATTGGCGACACTCAATGCGACCCGCATCATCATCGTCCCATGCGATAAATAAGAGAGACGCCTGTTGTTTTTTTAATTCTAAAAATGATAAATATGAAGAAGAGGAGGAGGAGGGTAATAAAGATGATGATGATATTAATAATGGTAAGGAAGAGGAATTTGGTACTATTTTGGGTTTCTTTGACATTCCATTGCACATTGTTTTGTTTTTGTTTTACAATTATTCTTCCGTATTTTCTTATTATTAATTCTAATTTTTCTTTTTTTTTTTGTTTCCCCCAAGTTGTTATATATATATATTCCTTGTATTTACTCGAGTTTCTGTAATTCACACAAAGAAAATACCAAACACTAGTTATAGGATCTTTAAATTTTTATATTTAAGCCGCAATCATTAAAAAAAAAAAAAAGAAAACATATGAAGAAAGAATTTCATGAAGTATAAACTACAAAAAAAAAAAAAAAACATAAATATAATTAGATATTACTAATATGCTATCAGGTACAAAATGAATAAATATATATAGTAATAGAATAACCACAATTGGCAAATCTCTCAGATCTCTTTCTTTCTTTTTATTATTCGTATTTTTTTTTTTTTTTTTTTTTGGGGGGAGGGGGGGAAATTCTGGATAAAATTTATCACCTTCCCATATCTCTTTTTTTTTATTTATTATTTTATTTCTGATTATTATTATTATGTTTCACAATTCTATGTAATCAAATAAAGAAATACTCCGCAACAGAAGGAGTGGGGAGGAAAAAAAAAATAAATAAAGAAAACCATAATAATAGTCTTTTATTATTTACGTCTCATAATTTTTTTTTTTTTTTTTTTTTTTTTAACTTCCCAGTATCGGGGTTTTTCTTTTTTTTTTTCTTTTTTCCATTTCCTTCACATCTATTATATATATATATATATATATATATATATATATATCAACACACCAATCCTGCAGCTCTTGCCTGCATCCATGACGCCAATAATCTTTGCTCTTTTTGCTCCAATACATTTGCCCAAACTCGAACTAACATTGAGGTTGATTGCAACTCCGCACACATTATAATAATTTTCCCAATAGCTGTAGTCTCCAATGCACGAGACACTTCAAGTTCACTTGCCCCATCATGAAATATTTTTAATAATATTTCCCCATCATGTAATTTAGCTCGACGCACAATTTGTGTGAGGAGATCTTCTCTTAATGTTTCTTCCATTAAAGCTGCAACTTTTGCGGCGGCAGCCCATGCATCAGTTGAAGTTAACTCTAATAAACTCTGCACAACTTCTGCAGGACCTAAAACTTTATTTTTACTTTCAGGTAAAAGATATGCTATTTGTGCTTCCATAATAGCTTCATCGAGGCGAATAGCATAATATGAACTCGTTACTGGAGCCCCACACGCGACCCATGCTAATTTTGCCATTGATAAACATCGAGTACGATGTGTGACAATATCATCTCCATAAGAAAGATACGAATTTGTGCGAATCCCTTCCTCTGCTAATGTTTGAAACAATGTTGGATTTACTAACCATGCTAATTGTGGGGCAGCTTGCATTAAAAATATATCTCGTGACATTCTAGCATTTTCTGATATATTTTCTGGTAATAATTCTGGAAAAAGTTGCACCTCCCACTCACGATGTTGCTCTAAAAGTGCATGAAGAGCAATATTAAACATTTCAGGATTACGTTGACAGAATATACCAAGTTTATTATATAATCCTTTTTCTTCTAATGGATCCTCAACAGGTTTTGCGAGACAAATAGCAACTAAAATTTCACTTATTGTAAATTCAAGTGCAAATTCTTCACATAAATATAATATTGTATTACCAATAGTTGGGTTTACTGAAGGTATTGGGGCACCGAAAGGATAACCAAGTGGTTCACGAAGAAATGGTTCACGAAATAGTGTACATCGCATTGCATTAGCAAAAAAAGATGATCCACCTTGTGAATGATTTCGGAATGAAAAATGAATTATTAATGCAATAAGATCAAGTAAACGTAATTGATCAGCCAAAGGAATTATCCAAGATGATGATGGTATTTTAATATCTGTAGATGAATTTGATGTAGTAGTAGTAGTAGTAGTAGAATTTGCATTAACTACAACTTCTGCTAATGCATTTGATAAACTTGTACATACACTTGCCACTTGAAGTTGTATTCCATATTGATTAATTTCAGAACTTGTCCAAAGCATTTTACGTATTTCACAAGGTATATTATAGAATTTATTTAAATCTTCACGTGATTCATCTACAGCTCGAATAACAAGGAGAAAAATAGTAGCAACTGCCATAGCTTCATCAAATTTTGTACGATGATCTACTAATACACTACGTCGTATTTCAATTAAATGTTCACCAAGAGCTTCAAGAAGCATACTAACTCTAGTAGGTTCACCAAAAGCAATTTCTGCTGCTGTAGCTCGTGTATAAATAGAGTTAAGTTCATTACTTGAATTATTTCTAATAATATTAGCAACTTGAATAATAATATCACGTAATATATTTTGACAAAGTTCTCGTTCATTTGTATTTCGTGCTAAACGAAAATAATCTTCTACAGTAGAAGTTGTACAATTATTATTTATACCTAAAGAAGTATTACGGTAAAGTGGAGTTAATACATCAAATTCAACATCTTTATTAGTAGATAATGGATATGAACTATCATTTTGTAAACGTCGAATTACTACCATAGCAAGTAAAGATTCTTGCATAGATATTAATTTTGCAATTGTTTGAGGTTGAAGAAATGGTTCAATATCCTTATGAAGAAGTATAGTTAATATAAATCTACGATGCTCTTGTTGTCTACGTACAAGGTTATTAGTTACATGCATCATCATATTTTCATCTTCCAAATTAAGATCTGCACGTGCCCAATTTCCTTCATGAGGTGATTGATAAGAAAAAATGGTTTCACTAGCCTCTAAAACTGCAGAATCAAGAGACATTTTAGCATCAATACGAAGAGTTTGCAAAATACTATTCGCATATCGAACCATATCTGCCATTCCTTCACGTTTACCTGTAAAAAGAGATTTTTGCCAAGCTTCTTTAGATAAAATATATTCTTGTTGATTTTGATTTTGTTTCCTTATATTATTATTATTATTGCTTATATCAACAGTATTTGCCAAAGCTTCATCTGCGTTAGAAACAGATTCTACAGGTCCAGTAATATCTATTGTTACTATTCTTCCATCTGGTAATAATGAACTACCTAGAGGTCTTTCAACACCAGGTAATAAGTGAACATCTTCACTAGAACATGGACTACGTACACCTACACGATTATTAAGACGCACACAATAGTGTCCTGAAAGAATAGTTACAATTTGTTGTGTTTCATCAAAGTAAATTTTTGTATGATGTAAAGGAGATTCCACAATATTTTGTGCAAGAGAACCAATAGATTGCATACTTAACGTTTGTTGTATATTACCAGTATTAGAATCCATTGTAACAATTTCAAGACACGCATCATATCCATCAAAAGGTAAAATATATACCAAACAACAAATCTGTGATGTAGATTCATCAAAAGCTACTATACGACATTGTCGTTGAAGAATAGAAGAAATATTTGTAGCCCATTTAGCTCGAATACCAGTTTCATTTGCATGACGACGACGTAAAGGAGTAAAATCTAATAAGAAAAATTCAGAAGCTGCATTAGCAGCCCATAATTGTGTTGTTTGTGTTTTACGAAATCGTAAAAGTGTAAACTCATAACAAGAACTTATATCATCAATTATTCCACTTTTATTATTGTTATTAATGTATTTACTATTACTGTTAGCTCTGTAATTAATAGAATTATTATTATTATTAGAATTTTCCTTTGTTGAGGCTCTTCCAGGGAGCCAAGACCTCCACCATTTCCCAAGTGAAGAAGAAGAAGAAGAAGATGATGATGTACGTACAATCACTTTAGATAAATTACGATCAAAATCTACAACAATTCTTTCACCTTCCGTCTTTATTGCAATAAGAACTAATCCTGTTGTGGTCCCCACAGCTGTAATGATTCCCTTCTCTGTTCGTTGACAGGAGAATGCAGAAACTGTAATAGCATCCTCCTCACTGTAAAAACGAAATTCCACCGAGTGATCTAAACTTGAGACGGCTCCAAAGTCTGTACAAAACGCCAAAGACTCCTCCGTTGCCCCGAGTTCTGCCACAAATAACGGAAGTCCTTCTTCTTCTGTAAATGTTGGAATTTGTGCCATGCGTGGGGTGGTGCGGTGCCAGAAGGGTTTATGCATATTCCAAACTCGCAGCAATCGCGTGTTCTCATCCACAATCCAGCAGCTGTGCTCACCAATACCAGTGAGAAATACAGAGGGGCGAATTGTGACGCCGCCTAAATATATTTCTGCCTCGGCGATATTTGTTGGCCGCACTCGATCATTTCCCATCGCAGAATATCGACTTACAGCTCGCACTACTGGGGCTGTGAGTTGGGTGGTGGTGTCTGCTGCAACTTCAACACAACTCAGTGGGGATCGCTGGGTTCTGGCAACTTTAGCAGGTGGGAGGAAGGCGAACATTTAGGAAATTGTATTTTTCTTTCTTTCTTTCTTTCTTAATTTGATCTTTTTTTTTTTGTTTTCACGAATTAACCCTGAGGGTTTATAAAGAACAGCGAATGAAGAGAAGTGAGGGGAGGGGTGGCGAAATAGAAACTTTGTTACAGATTGCTACGATTTTTTTTTTTTTTTTTTTCTTGCAAAAAAAATTTAAATATTACCTTTTGTTCTGTATTTGAATAAATAAATAAATAAAAGAAAAAAAATCAACAATAAGGGAAGAAGATATATATATATATATATATATATGTATATGTATTTCTTAAGAGTTTTTTTTTTTTTTTTTTTAAAGTAAAATATCATTAAAAAGAAAATATAAAAGATTGAGATAATTCGCGATAATGACGAATAATATAAATGAGAGGAGTCATAATAATAATAATAAAATCATTTTATATTTATATGGTAATATATCACCTAATTTATAATTTTCTATTAAATTTCTTTCAGAGACTTTTTTTTTCTATATAAGAACTTTTTTTTGTTTTCTTCCCCCCCCCCCCCTCTCCTTTTCTTCCTCTTCTTATTTTAATTAAATAAATGGTAAAAGTATATTAATAATATATCTATGGATATGCAAGAGGAAAATAATATTAATATTAATAATAATAATAATAATAATAATAATAAATGAAACTTCTAATTTAACGTTCTTCCTTCGGGTCTTGACTCATCTCCATCAGCATACGTTGTAAGGGCAAAAGCCACTTTGAGTCCATATGACGATTTAATATCATTTCTTCTAATTTTGGGGCATCTTTTACAGGGTCGAAAGAAGCAATATCATCCCATTCAAGTGGACAGCATAGTGAGGCGGTAGCAGGGTGAACGCAGAATGGTAATTTTAGTAAATGATCACGTCGTGTACTAACATGCTCATCTAATCTTGGATACATAATAAGAATTTGAACTGCCGCCGTTACATTTGCCGCTGCATCACCCAAGACTCGTAAAACATAATTCCAATCCAATACATTTCCAGGTTCAAAAGGTATTTGCTGTAAAAATCGTAATTCAACATCACGACGACTCCCCATCTTTAATGCAGTTACAATAGCTTCATAAACGACACTAGCACCACGAGGATGTTTAATACTATTTGGATTATCTCGTGAAGACTTGAGAAATAAATCTGTAAAAGCAGGATCAATAACATCAAATTGTGCATGTCGAATAGTAGGATGAATAGGTCTACCACTAACAAAGTCAGCTACAACAGCATGTCGAGAGGCTTTAGGTGTTACTGCAGTTAAATATCCAATAAGTGCAGTACGTTCATCATCATGCATTATACAAGCACGTTTATCACATATCCAAAGATGAATTCCACGACGACCCGAAAAAACAGGTAAAATATATCGAAATCCATAATCTTCATATAAAACTTTTCGAAGAACATGAGCTGCACAAGACATCCAAGTCCAACAGTAACGACAAATAGATTTTCCAGTACAACAGGATCGTACACTATCATAATCACTCATATCAATATCAAATACTAATTCACGTTCTAAAGGGAGTATACTTGAGACACTTTGTTTTTGATTTGGACGAATTGTATAAACAGCTCCAACATCAATTTTTTCTGGATAACATCGAATAAGTTCACGACGAAGTTCAGATGCGCTACTATAACTTCTAAACCTTGTAAAAATGTCACCAAGAAGAGTAAAACAAAATTCTCTACGAGCCAAATATCCTTCAGCAGTAATATTTCTCTGTTCTTTCTTGGGACTTGCAGCTTCATTCTCTGATAATGATGATGATAAATTTGAATTAAAGTTTGATCCTGCAGCAATATTAGTATTACTAACTTGTTGATTTACGGCAGTAAGATTATATGATAACCATTGTGCTATAAGGTCAACAGGGTATACAAATTCATAGAACTCTCGCAAAGATGCTTCATTTAACATATTTTTTTTTTTTCTTTGCTCAAAATTACCTTTAAAGCATTATATATATATATAAATAAAAAATAAAAAAAAGGATATCAACAATTAAAGAAAAGCATTAAAAATAATAATAAAACATTCTTATTTCCAAAGGAAAAAAAAAAGAAGGATAAAAAAGAGATGAGTATAAACAAAAATAATTAGAATTTTTTTTTATTCTCTTTCCTTCACCGTATACAAAAACTGCAATAAATAACAAAATAAAATATAAATTACCAAAAAAAAAAAAAAAAAAATGCTTGTTTACATCTAGTCATTCACACAAAAATATAAATATAACAATACCAAAGACACAAAAAATACACCTGTTTCATACACAAAAATAATGTTATATATATATACATATATATATTACCGAGTTTGTAGGGGAGGTAATTTTGGTTTTTTTCTTGCTATAATACTTGAATCCATCATTACTTCATTCACTAAATCTTTACGATAACGTGTCCACTTACACTGTCGTTCATACTGCTCTTCAATATTATCACATGAAGGGTATCCTTTAGCAAATTCTTTAAATTGCGCGTATACACGACCATCAAAGAGCTGACGACAATTTTCATGTGTAATCATATACAAAATGCAAGGACACTTTGTATAAACAGTAGCTTGTCTTGGTAAAGATATTAGTGGAAATATACCTGTATTTTCAGTTGTATTTGATTCATTATTATGATCATCACTATGAGTTTCATGTGATGAACGCCATGAAGCATCACCTTCAAGTGCTGAGAAATCTACAGGTGCACGAAGGGCACTAATAAGTGTCTTTTGCCAATATTTTTCTGACCAAATAGTATTAACATCAGGTTTCCAGTCTACAGAATGATTTAATAAACTTATTTCACCAAAAAATTCCCCTTCACGTAATGTCACAACTTCTACCATTTTCATTGGCAGTGTTGATGATGATAATAAATTTGATTGTTTTAATGGAATAATAAAATTGGTTGGTGAATTATATAAATCTATCCCTTTCTCTTTACCTGGTGAACACCACCTGTAAATTGTATCTGGTGAAGTTGGTCTTTCTAACGATTCTTGTTGTTTTCGTTCTTGTTCTTTTTTTTGTTTTTGCTGTTCGTAACGACGACGGAGTGGTACATTACGCACCACAACGCACTGTCCCTCTTTTATAAAATACATCGCATCCGATTTATCTCCCTGTTCCACAATCAACTGTCGCCATGATACCCGCATCGGCACCATAGCCCGGGCACATGCCTCAAACTCCTGCGGGGTCCAGTGCGTAAACACCCGCACTCGCAGCTGCTGGCGCAGAAATGTGAGTTGCCCCTCCACCACCCGCCGCTCCAACCCACCAATGACGCGATCGAGGGCGAGGTCGGCGTCTCGGGTGAGGCGCAGCAGCATGCAATCCCCGTCTGTCTCATAGCGTGAGCCCTGTGGCAGGGCACCCACTGTGACGGGTAACGCAAACATTTCATACGGCTCCACAAATGCATCCATAGCACTCGCTAAAGTTGGAATCCGCAGCGTTACGCGGCCACGGAGAAGAATATAGACAAAATTACTTGAGAAATGTACCAAACTAGCAACAGTCTCATGCGGCTCCTTTACCGTTTCTTCCCCTTGTGTATGGCTTTCCTCAAGGGAACCTAGGCTTGCAAGTTGACCTCGACTTACTGTCTCTTGCTTTTGCTTTTCTGAAAAAGAGTAGACTGAAGAAGAGGAAGAGGGTGGAACAGGTAAAGAAGTATGGGTGTTAGAAGTAAAGGGTGGTTTACCTGCGATAATTTCTTTGCCTCGTAATTGCACAATTTCCATGTGTGAACTAATAACTTCAAGATCATTTTCTGGAAGGGATTGCAAAACTGGTATGCGCCGAAGCATTTTAAAACATAAAGTCTTATTCGCCTCGCTACGGTACACAAATGGGAACTCAAGAGTTCGCTCTACCTGAACCCATGATTCGTATTCCTGTCGCAATTGCTGTGAAAACCGAGCAAGTGCATCCGATGGTTTCGTTTCATTAAGTCCATTAAAATTATTAGAAAAAGGTGATACCTGTAGCTGAAGATTCAAATTTTGTTTCTCTCGTTGTTTGTTTTGAATCTGTGTTTCTTTTTGTTGTTGATAAGTAGACTGTTCAGCGTCTTTTTGAGCTTGTTTAGCTCCTGCAAGTTCCACCGCCTGTGCTAAAAATCGTCTTTCCGTTGGCGAAAGGAAATTTACAATACTCATGATGTAGACACTCTATCCTAAAACTACCATAAATACTCCAAAAAAACAAAAAAAAAAAACAGAGAAACAGAGAAAAATATACATTCTGACATAACTAAAATTTACTAACTGAGAAATACAAAGACAATAAACAAAAAAAAAAAAGAAAAAATAATGTGATTTTTCATTTAAAAAAAAAAAAAAAAAAAAAAATACCCTCATAAACAAAAAAAAAAAAACCAATAATATTAAAACATGTATATACATAGAATGATAAAAAAAAATTAATAATAATATCACACGAAGACCAGATTAAAAAAAAAAAAAAACACTCTCGAACAAAGAGAAAGAAAAAAACTACGTCAACGATTTCTCACTACCCAACGTTCCAAAGCATTAGAGCCACCACAAGAAACAAAACGTTTAGTCACAGAAGAATCGTTGCGCTTCTTAGAAAGACGTTTATTAACATTATCAAAAGCAAAGGAACGTCTCTCTAAGTTCTTAAAAGCTGTAGATTCATCTTCAAAAAGAAGAATACGCTCGTCTTCTTCATTTTCCATGATACGCTGCAAATCAAAGAAAAGACAAGAAAACCGTTTTCCACGATATTTACCAAAACATTTCGAACACACAACACCACCAACAGAGTCAAATTCTTCTGAGTCACGCAGTTTGTCTGCTGCAGAGGGCCTCTCTTTCTCACCCTCCAATTCGTCACCAGCAGTGGCGGCAATCCTTTCAGCTTCTTCTGAGTCACGCAGTTTATCTGCTGCAGAGGGCCTCTCTTTCTCACCCTCTAATTCGTCACCACTAACAGCGTCAGCCCAGTCAGCTTCTTCTGAGTCACGCAGTTTATCTGCTGCAGAGGGCCTCTCTTTCNCAGCACCATTCATCTCCAGGTCGCACCAAGCATTATGCTCCTCTGCAAACAAGACCTTGTGTGCCTCTTCCTCCTCATCCAAAAGGGCAGCAATTGCACACTCAAGCAAGGATTCATCCCGCTCCATCTCAATGTCTTCAAACTCTGCAGCTGCGCTTTCTTCAAGATCACGGCGGTAGACTTCTTCCTCATCCACAGCACCATTCATCTCCAGGTCGCACCAAGCATTATGCTCCTCTGCAAACAATGCTTGGTAGAGGATGTGGATCTCGTTTTCTAGTGATTCTGGCTTTTTCTTTTCTGGGAAATTTGTCGTGTCAATTTGCTTGTTGTATGGTGTCTTTTCTATGTTGTCTTCTTTAAGTGCTGTTGCACTTATTAATATATTATTTGTTTTTAGGTTGCGTTGTTGTTGAGGTGTAGTAGAGTTAAAGGATCCTATTGATCCTTCCCGGTATTTCTGTAATAATATTTTGATTTCAGCTGTTTGAAGTAGATTTATGAAATTATTAATTTCTTCATCCTGTATTTCATCTCTTAATATTTCTTCCTGTTGTTCAAGTTCTAGTAACACCTGTTTTTGAGATATTTGATGTGCATTAGTAATTGTTAAAGGTTCAATTACCTGTAGTTGTGTTGCTTTGTTGATGATATTATTAGTATTATTATTTTTTACTTCGTTTTCAAGCATATATATATTGTTTATAGAACGTTTATAATGCTGAAGTTCAATGATGAGGTTATTTATTTCATCATCCATTATCTTGTCTAAATTTTGTTCCCATTCATTTATAAAATCAATAGGATTTTGAGGTGATGGAGGTGTAGAAAGAGAAAGTGTTGGGGATGGGGCATAATTTTGTTTTGCCATTAAAGAAAACAATTGCTTCTGAAATTTAGTAATTGGTTGTTGTTTAATTAAATATTCCATGTATACTTTTTGTCTATTGGCATTTTCTAGAAGTTCAAGCTTTTCACGCTCTAAGTAGAACATTGGTGATGACCCATCTAAGCTCCATAAATTATTTATATTGTTATAAGTTTCTTCGTTTTCTAACATTTTTGACCTCGTACATATATTTTTTCTTTCAAGAATTTCTTTTGCGAAAATTAAATTACGACGTTCCTTCTCTTTTTCTAAACATGTTTTAATATCCTGAAAGCCTTCCAATTGTTCCTCCTCTACCTGCTGCCGTTGAAGATACATTTGAGTCTTGAAATTTCTATCATCAATTATTTTTTGTAGAATATCTGGAAAAGCTTCTGCTTCCTCCAAAATTATCTGAGCTCTAGAATGAGTCTCCATATTTTCAAGTTCAGTATAATAAAGTACAGACTTTTTAAAATAATCAATTGATACTCGTCCCTTAAGTGTATCGTGAACAACATGTACAAGTTCATTACTTTCAGATAAAACAGATGACGGTCTACCATGTCGTACTTGTGATCGCCTCCCTGGAGTTGATCTATGATAACTATCAAATAAAGCAATCTCTGATCGACCTAGAGGCGGAGATCTTTCCACACTAGCAAAAGGATAATCTGCCAAAGAAGAAGAAGGTATTGAGATCTCATTCACTACACTATATGAATGTGGTATAACACTACGGTCTTCTCTCTCATGTGAATCCTGTTTCTTATCATCATCTTCTCTTTCTTCTGATGCAACTGTTGATTTTCGTACGAATTGTTTTTTTTGTAAAGAATTTCTATGAGTATTTAGTAATGATTCTCGAAATTCTTTTTTGAGTATCTCCCGATTAGTACTTTCACTATCAATGATGAGTCTTCGGTTCAACGACTCGTTTTGTATTCTGCGTTTATTTATACGATTTAAGATCATTAACGTGATAAAAAGAAAAAAAAAAAAAAATTATTTCTACACTTAGAATAAAGCAGAAAAAATGCAAATAAAATTTAAAAAAAACGTATTTTAATGAATACTCTATTTATACTAGTATACGAACTATTTTAATAACTTGATGAATATTCGTAATAAAAAGTACCTTGCAGCTTTTTTTTTAATTTATTTTTCTTATTTATTGAGAGACTTTTATTTATTTATTTTGTGTGTGTGTGTGCTATGCTCTGCTCTCTATTGTTTTTAATTTCTTAAATTCAACTTTTACCTCGTCGCTCTCTACAAAAAAAAAAAAAAACGCCGCAATAAAAATACAAAAAAAAAAAAAGAAAACTAAGGAGTGCAAATACAGCTCCCCCTTATCGCGCCAGTACAATGATACTATGTAAAATGGTATATAAATTATTGTGTTTTTGTATGTATGTATATATATATATATATATATATATATACTAGAATTAGATTACCGTCTCAATTCTATCTTCCCTTTATTTATTTTTTCCTTAAAAAAATAAAATAAAAAAATGTGTTTATGTGCGTTGTTTTAAATTGATCAAATAAGATCTCCACCCTCCTAAAACCTAGTAGTAATAATAATAGCAATACACAGCTATTTAGTTGTTGTAGTTGTAGTTGTAGTTGTAGTTGTTTTTTTTTTTTTTTAATATATTGAATATTATGTTATATAAAAAAAAAAAAAAAAAAATTGGAAAAAAAAAAATAATAATTTAACAATAATGAAACCAATAATAATAAGGCTGGGTGGGAAATAGTAAACCCCACTCCCCCCTCAGAGATATGAAGGGGGAAATAACTATTATTATTACTATTTCAAACGTGAAAATTCAAAAAAATAAAATAAAATATAAAAAACAAAACCTCGACGGAAACAAGAACAACTCCCAGAAGCATACCAAGTTCTTTCATTTTTCTTTCTTACTTGAGAGGAATGAAACGAGAAGAGTGTGTTGCACCAACACCAGGACGACCATGCATGACAGGCTTGTATGTCATGGAGAATTCACCAATGTAGTGTCCAATCATCTCTCCCTTAATCTCCACCGCATTGAACTGACGTCCATTGTAGATACCCACCACAGAGCCCACCATACTTGGTGTAATAACAACATCACGAAGGTGTGTCTTGACTGCCTTTGGCTTCTCTCCAGCCTTCACATTCTTCTTTGCCTCACGCAGGCGTTTGAGCAGCACGGGGGCACGGCGATCAGCGTGACGATTCATGTGACGTCTAGCACGTGCATGTACAAGGGTCTTAAACTCCTCTTCGGAGAGGGCGAGGAGTGGGTCAATTTCAAGTCCACGATATGTGAACTTGTGGAATGTACGCTCCTTCTTGAGCTGCTCATATCGCTCTTGGGTGATGTTAGCTGCCATACTTGCTTGCTTCCCCGTCTAAAAGGAAGTGAGGGGTGTTATAATATAGAAAGAAATATAGAAATAGAAAAGGAATGTAAAAAAATAATTAAAATAATAATAATAATGGAATTAAATGAAGCCTAGTAAATAATTAAATAAAGTTGCATGCATAGTTTTAAATAAGCCAGAGGTAGGAAGGAGAAACAAAAACATCAGCAAGAATTAAAAAAAAAAAAAAAAAAATCAAGACAATAATTCATTTTATGAGGAACTCTAAATTAAAAATCATAGTTTACATTTCATACGACGAGAGCACCCAGGTGAAACATATACATCACTTTTTTTAAAAAAAGCAAAAGAAAAAAAAAAAGAAAAAAAAAGAGAAGCAAGAAGAATAGGCAAAAAGAGAAACAAATATACCATATTCTACTTTAATATAAAATTTACTTTCCTCTTTTTGTTTTTGTATCTTAAGAGTTATCATGTCTAGAAAACTCTTCCGCACTAAGAACTGGAATTTCTGTAAATATGCTTGTATGTGCTGACTTCTCTAACTGAACGACAGATTCCTCAAGAAAAATATTTTCAGGTAGAGAAACAAGAGTTTGACGTATAGCGAAACACAAACCATACCATTCTACCATTTCCTTATCTGTATTTACTGTCATTTCTTTAGGAATAATATCTGGAATAGAGACAGATAATGGATTATCTTCTGTTTTATCTTGTTTATTCGTTGCTGATTTTTTGCCCTTTAATCTTGCTTTGCTTGCCTTCTTCTTAATAGTATTCTTTTTTTGTGGTGAATCTTTTTTCGAACTATTATTATTATTAGGTGATTCAAGTGTTGTAGAAACAAAAGATTCTGTTAGTGTTTTCTCACTTTTTGGTGAATGAAGTGGGAAATGTACTGAACGACTAAGTGTTTGTACACCTTCTAATACAGATTTTAAAAAATCTTCAATTGAAATATCTTTTAACTCTCTTATAGATGCTCCTCTTTCAGCTAAAAGTCTTGCATATTCACCAGTAAAACGTGGTGCCTCTGGTGCATCAGACTCTAAAGATACTTTTTTGTATTTTGCAAGATCATTCTCTGCTAAAAAAGGATATTTTGTATTCATATAATCTTCAGTAATTCCTAATCTATTTTCATCAAATTCTTTTACAGCTTGTATTGCACTTGGAACAGGTAATAAAAATAATCCAATAACAACTTGACTTTCAACAACCAGAGGTCCTAAAATTCTTTCTAATATACTATATACTCGTTCATGACGTTGAATAACTAATCTACGCCAAAAACGAGTTAATATAGAAGCTCCATGAATTTGTTCCATTATATTACTTTTTCTCCTAATACGTGAACCTACTACTGAACGACGTCGAGAAACTCGTGGACTATCTGTTTTTTCTACACACGTTTCATCAGCTAATATAGCTGGAATAAAAAGTCTTCCACCAACTAAAGGAACTTCATTTATTTTAAAAGTTTCCATAACTGCAAGAGTTGCACAACGTCCAACTTGTGCATCCATATCGGCAACAAGTTTAAGTACAGAGTTTACAAGTTTATTATATGTAAAAGTATTGCATCCTTCAACGTCAAATTTTCGAATACGTGATTCTACAACTTTTAATACACGTTGCATTATATCAAAAAGTTTTACTGATAATCTACCATCTAATACTTCAATAAATAAACGACATAAAGGTTGTTGATCTTTATAACGTTGAGAACTATACCATAAATTATAACTATATTTTCCAAATTCTAATTCAATAGGATTCATTTCTCCATTATTTAAAAAATTAGGATTTAAAGTTCCAGGTTGAAGTAATTTTGCATGAGAAGACTCTGAAGTAGCTGATTTAATCATTTTTGAAACAAAATGAGAAATAATATAACCAAATGGAACATTTTCTTCACTTTGTTGAACATCAGCTTGAGTTGCATCAAGACGAACTAAAGGATGTGAACAACGTTCAAATAATTGATATACACGTGGTGTAAGCATTTTTGAATCTCGAGAAAAACGACATTCATTTCTTAATGAATAATAATTAGAAAAAAAATCATATAGGAGTGAAGCAACTTCTATTTCTGTCCAACCAAGATTTGGAACATCTGGTTCAATATGAGTACGTAAAAAATGTGGAATACTATCCCATACTGATGATGGAAATGTTGGAAGTACTCCTTGATAATTACTTTGTTCAGCAATTTTTAGCATAGTTTCACCTTCTATCCATTCTAGTACAGAAGTTAATTGCCTAAAACTCATAACAGCAGAGTTAAGTTGATGTTTAAGATTAGTTCCTACTGCTGCAAGTTCTGCAACAATTCTTGAAGTACTATTTTTTAAATCAATACCTAAATCTGTTCTAACCGCAAAAGGAATATCTTTAGGTCTTGGAGTTAAAGGTTCACCACGGCCATTTATTCCGCATGATAAGAAACGTTTTTCATGAATATAACGTTCAAGTTCAATAACTTCTCCTTGTAAAGATTCAATTTGTGATTTAAGAATAGAATTTTCATTACGTAATGAATTAACTTGAAGACGATAAGCAGTTCTATCATCAAATGCACTATTAAGTAATTCTCGTTGAAGTGAAAGTCGAGCAAGATTCATCTCTTGTCTAGATGCTTCTATAAAAGCTATAGGTACTTGATCTTGTATCTTTTTTACATCATCTTCTTCACGAAGTTTTAATGTATTTTCACCTTTTGGTTTACTATAAGCGAAAAGATCTTCATTAACTCTTGGAATATCAATACGATGTTTTCTAAGAAGTACTTCCAAATCTTCAACACGATTAACAAGACCTTCATTAGTTTTAAAAACAGATGCTATAAGTTTTCTAAACGAACTAAATTCATCTTCTTTTCTTTCACAATCATTTAATCTTAACATAACAGTTTCTTTTACTTTCATGAGATCTTCATCTCTTTCTTTTCTTAATTTTAAAACAGTTTCACGTAATTGTTTAGTTATTAATTCTGCTTTTCTTTTATCACGAATAAGTTGAATGGTTTTTTCTTCAAAAAAAGATTCATATTTTTTATAAATACTTTGTTCTAAATTTTTAATTTCTACTTTATGTGATTCTTGTAAATTTTCAATTGAGGTTGATTGCTCCTTCATATATCTTTGTATAGATAATAAAATACTTGAAAGTCCAGGATATAAACGACCCAAATCATCTAAAGCTTTTCTTATATTAGTACCACGTTGAGGTTCTGGAATATGTTGTGCACAATTCACTACCCAAAAAGATTCAATTTTTTGAATAGCTTCTTTACGACTTGGAGATTTATCTTTTATAGTGCTTGAACTCATTAATAAACCTGGAATAGAAGTTGTACTTCCTTCTTTTACATTATTCATAAACTGAGATACGGTTATAGGATCTAATTTAGATATTTTTTGATATTTTTCATTGAGTTTTTTGCCAATACTATACCTTAAACTATTTGTATTTAAATTATTATTATTTGCGGCTTTGTTTTTTCTTAATTCTGCTGGTAAGCTTGGACTCTTTGGAATAACATCTTCTCCACTAATAGTATTGGGGACATAAGAAGAAAACCTATCCTCAGATTTTAAAGGCATAATCCAAAACTTCAAATAATAGAAAAAAAAAACAAACAAACAAACAAAAAAAAAACAATAATAATAATTATAATTAATAGACACCCATATATATTTTTTTTAATAATAAAAAAAACAATAAAACAATAAAAATATAAATAAATGTATAACAAATAATTTCTTTGTGTCGAAGAAGTGCATTTACTCCTACATAATTTAAATTTAATAATAATAATCAATATAAAAGAAAGTACCTTCAATAATAACCTTTTAAAAGGCGGTAGTAAAATCAGCTTTATGCCTTATATCATGTAAAAAGATTGAGAAAAATAATAATAATAAAAAAGTGTGAGAAAAATAAAAATAAAAGGCAATACATTTTCTTATTTTCTTCCCTTTTCAAATAGTCATTGCATTTAACAAACATACACATAAATGCTGAAAAAAAAAAAAAAAAGAAAATATATTTATTATTTCCTTTGGTTTTGAAGAGATTTCTTTCTCTAATAATCATTGAGTACTGCTATAAAGAGATATGAAAAAAAAAAAAAAAAAAAAGAACAATAATAATAATATCAAAATAATATTATTCTTTCGTCGTCTAATTAACATTTTGTATTGCAACACTCTCTTCTTCCAAAGGGGGAATGGCATCGTTGAGCCAAAGTTTAAGACGAACCGCATCGGAGTGATCAAGGTAATAACGTGGAAGAAATTTAGTTTTAACAAAGCCCAAATTTAAATATAATGATAAAGCACGTTCATTACTTACTGGAGTTTCCAAATATACTTCTTCACAACCTTTTTCTTTCATAAGGTTAATAGTAAGTGCAACCAAAGAACTTCCTAAACGGAAACCACGAAATTCTGGAACCACTGCAAACATAGCCACATATCCTCTTAAAGGACGACCTGGACCTTTTCTTGTTACCCGCGAAACCACTGCACCAACACGTTCTCCTTTAACAGATGCATCTGGAAATGTTTCACTTTTAAGACCATAAGCAATAACAGTTAAGTCAGGCCATCCAAAAACAAAATATTCATATGTAAAACTGCTATATGGTTCTGTTAATTCCTTTGTAAATAATCGTACAATAAAATCCATAACTTCATCACTACCATCAAATTGTTCATAGCGAATATATTTACCAGGTGCAACCATTTGCCAAGATTTTTCTTCTTCTTTTAATGGAATAACAACATTAACATATTGAGCATCACGAATAGCTTTAGCCTGCAAAATACGTTGTGCCATAAGAGCCATCTTTAATTGTTCTTCACTAAAAGATGGTCCATTATTCCCTTGTACTTTATAAATAGCCTCATTAACCTTTTTTTCATTAAGAGCCAAGGCTTGTTTTCTGGTCATTCCTTGTTTTGAATTCTTCTTTGAAGTTCCAACAGAAATTCCTTCAATTGCTTCAACTAAAGCATCCAATTTTTCGTCATCGGCATTTTTTAACTCCTTTCGTCCAGTCTTTTTGGGCATTTTCTAAGCTCACTATTTTTTTTTTTTTTTTTTTTTAACAATACTAAGAAGAAAGGAAAAAAAAACAAAAAATCAATTACAAGAAGATTAAAAAAAACAATAATAAAAATAATAAAGATATATCTAAATATATATTTATATCAAGAACATTAACAATAATAATTTTTCTTTTTTGAAATATTTTATTTTAAATGAAAATAATCAACCAAATAAATAATAAATAAAAAAAAAAGCATCCCAAGTTCTTTCATTTTTCTTTCTTACTTGAGAGGAATGAAACGAGAAGAGTGTGTTGCACCAACACCAGGACGACCATGCATGACAGGCTTGTATGTCATGGAGAATTCACCAATGTAGTGTCCAATCATCTCTCCCTTAATCTCCACCGCATTGAACTGACGTCCATTGTAGATACCCACCACAGAGCCCACCATACTTGGTGTAATAACAACATCACGAAGGTGTGTCTTGACTGCCTTTGGCTTCTCTCCAGCCTTCACATTCTTCTTTGCCTCACGCAGGCGTTTGAGCAGCACGGGGGCACGGCGATCAGCGTGACGATTCATGTGACGTCTAGCACGTGCATGTACAAGGGTCTTAAACTCCTCTTCGGAGAGGGCGAGGAGTGGGTCAATTTCAAGTCCACGATATGTGAACTTGTGGAATGTACGCTCCTTCTTGAGCTGCTCATATCGCTCTTGGGTGATGTTAGCTGCCATACTTCCTGTTAGGGACGCTTGAAAAAAAAAAATATATATATATTTATTTAATTTAATATATATAAATATACATATATATATGTAAAGAAATAGTTATTAAAATAAACAAAAAAGAAAAAAAAAAATAATAATAATATTAATACTAAATTAAAAGAACCAAATATGTAATGCATATATAAGAGGGTTTTTTTTTTTTTTATTATTTATTATTCTTTACATCGTTAGCTTCCTACTATAAATTACAATGATCTGTTATTTTGCTCTTCCTTATGATTTATAGTAAAAAATGGAAACAAATAATATACTTAATAATTTTTTAAATTTAATTATTAAAATTAAATTTTAAAATTTATTCAAAATAATAATAATAATAATAATAATAATAAAATATGTATCAAGATATGTGTAGCAAGAAAAAAAAAAATTCTTTTTTTTTTTATTTGTTAATTTTTATTTATTTATTTTCTTAATTAACATTTAAATTCCTTTCATTACTCTCATAAATATGAAAAGTAAATTACAAACTTTTACCTTATTTATATTTTTATGGCTTTGTGATTGGGACAAAATGACTTAAAAAATAATGCTCGCAACGAAGAGCCTTCCATTTTAAATATCATCCCGACCGAAATAAAATAATAATAATTCAATCCCCCCAAAAAAAAACATATTTTTTTAACGAACCCACGCGGAAAAAAAGAGAAGAAGAACTGCCCAGCCGCGGTTTGGGGAAAATAGAAACCGGGGCGCCGGCGCCGCCACCGCCAGGAACCACGCAAAAAATAAAAAAAAAAAAAAAAAGGGGGCGCGCCGGCCGCTGCCGCCCGGGGCAGGCGAAGGGAAAAATCGGGGGCGGGTGGGAAAATGCGGGGCGGGCACGGGAGGCGGGGGGGTTTCTGGGGCCCATTCTTCGGAGCCCCCTATCCCCTCTTTTTTTTTTCCGCCCCCGGTCCCGAAAGCCCCCCCGCCCGCCGAGTTTGGGAATGGTCCGTCCACAAGACCCCCGGCCCCCGCAAATTGGGACGCCTGCCCGGAGGGAAAAAGGAAGAGGGGCGGGTTCCTGCTGCCGGCCCCACGGAACCATTTGGAGGGAGGGAGGGAGGGAGGGAGGGCAAAAGGTGGGAAGGAGAAGAAGGGGACGTGTTCTGCGGCGTGCGGCCAAAAGAAAATGAAAACAACAAAAAAAAAGAAAAAAAAAAAACGAGGGCGTTCCCGGGAACACCCCTCCCGAAAAATTTGCCCCCTTCAACAAGTTCTCCCCGCTTCACTCGCGCCGCGCTTCCGCAACCGCGCCAAGATATTCACCCATCAATTTGTCAAGGGAAGCCTTGGACGGATCGCCGCCGCCGGCCTTTGAACCATTGGCGGATTCAAAACAAAACTGAAATCCCAGGTCGGTTTGGGGCGGCTTTCCTTCCCATTCATCCGCGCCGTTTGACCGCAACGCGGAAAGAAGTTGACCAACTTTATCTTCCAGTGATGGCGCGTTTTCCTCGCTCTGACCGGATGGTTTTTCTATATCCCTATTGGTCTTGGCCGGGTTCTCCACTTCGCCATCGCCAAGGGCATCCAAGAGTGCCCGCATATCCGCTATGAGATCTTTTTCCGCCATACCTGAGCAAGGGTAACGGGTAGCGCTTTTAGGTGTAATTAAGCGAGGTTTCCAATGACCTTTTTTATTTTCTGGAGGTGGAAAACCCCACATGGAAAGAACAACAAGAAAGAAAAAAAAAAAAGGTAAGAAAATTAAAAAAAATACAATGCAAATATATATATGTATGTACTGGAATATCCGCGCGCAACTGAAATCCCAGGTTTCCTTTAAGAAACAAAGATTATAGACGATTAAAATAATGATCTCAAACAATCTTCTCTTTCCGTATCACACTCGAATTATCTCCCTGCCTTTTCTCTATATAAAGATATCCTGTAATTTTCTTACCCACCACCTTTCTTTCTTTAGTTTTATATACGTATACAAATTTGCCCCCAATATGGCAATCCCCAATCTATATTTGTAATTTCATTTCAATTAAAGGTAAAAGGTCATGAAGGAGGAGGACGCAACACCGATCACAGGAAAAAAATAATAAATAACAATAATAACGATGGTACGAAACAATAACCTCTTTACCCTAAAAGAAAATAATAATAATAATAAAAGAAATTCTATGAAAAATTCATGGGAGAAAACAGGGGTTAAAAAAAAAGAAAAAAGAGGGGGAAAAAAAAAAAAAAAATCACCCCTTTTCTCAACCTATTTAGCAATCCTTCGCAGGATAAAAGAGACCTTGTTAGTTTTTTTAATAGCTTCTAAAGCTTTAGTTCTAATTGCTTTCGTTGCGGTTGTTAAATCGGTACCATTTACCCCATCCACACGCCAACTAATATTACCGTCGATATCTGGTTGAAGAGATTTTAGGAAAGGATGAGTTTTTAATGCTGCAGAGATAGGTGGTAGACGTGTTAAGACTAATTTATCTCCACCAAGTGAAACTTTCATATTCCAAGGAGTCTTTAAATCTGGACGGCGAAGTTCCATATGAGAACCATCAAATCTATCTAGTGTAACAGCATTTTCAAAAGTAAGCGGAGGAGCATCCTTAAGTTCTTCAACAGAGACTGGTAAATCTCCACTAATTATCACATGATTAGCCCCTCCCCCAATTGCTTCTGTAAATACTGTTGATGGTGATTCTGGTTGAGATGATAATAACGCATCCTTCTTTGATTTTTTTTCTTTATTTACTTCTTCTACCAATTCTGACTGCGATTTTATGTTTATAAGAGGTTTATCAAGTACTCCTTGTGAATTTGCAATCTCTTCTAAAGTTTTACCTGCTTCTTCGGTACTAACTTCTTCTTCATTTTGTTCTTTAACAGAATTACCCTTATTCTTCTTCTTTGATTGAGTTTCTTCTTTGGCTTTTTTCTTTGCTTTCTGTGCTTCTTTCTTAGCTTTCTGTGCCTCTTTTTTAGCTTTCTGTGCTTCTTTCTTGGCCTTTTGGGTTTCTTTTTTGCTCATGGTAACTGTTTCATTCTCTTTTTTAGAAGATAATTCTTCCATATTTGATACTTCTTTAGGTAATTCTTGACCTTCCTGTAGCTGCACGTTGCTCTCTTCTACGGCATCAACAATTTCAGTTGATAATACCTCCTTCTTTGGACGACCTCGCCTCTTTTTTGATGATGATGACTCTTCAACTTCTGTTGTAGCTTCTATGGGTAATTCTTCAGGTTCATTTAATGTAGGAATTTCTTCTACAGTTTCTTTTTGTACCATCTCCCTCTTTGGACGACCTCGCCTCTTTTTTGATGATGATGATTCTTCAACTTCTGTTGTAGCTTCTATGGGTAATTCTTTAGGTTCATTTAATGTAGGAATTTCTTCTACAGTTTCTTCTTGTACCATCTCCCTCTTTGGACGACCTCGCCTCTTTTTTGATGATGATGATTCTTCAACTTTTTTAAATTCAATTTCAGGAAGTGGTTCGTCTGGATCAATGTTATTTTCCTCTAGTAGAGCCCGATGTTGTGCCTCTTCAACTTCTTCAGTATTTTCTAACTCGTGTTTAGGAGTTTCCTTTGCTGGAAAATTTTTCTTATCAAAGGCAGGTGTTTTTTCTGCTAAATTTTCACTTTCTTTAGAAGTTGATGCTGCAATGAGACGATCCATATCATCAACTACCCGAAAATGTAATACCAGATATAAAGAACTTTGAAATAAATCCATAAATAAACTATTATATGATGTATCACACCCATTAACGTTTGTAATAAGTAGATTTCCATGATGACTGGAAAAGAATTTTTTTGCTGCTTTAGATAGTTGTAAAGATTTAGAAATTTCTTCTAGAATTAAAATATCTCCAGCAAGATTACGTAATTTAAGCTGCCACTGTACTTCAGTAGAAGGACGTTTTAAGATAAGTACTGCTTGTTGTCCTGAAGCGTCTTCACCTCCTTGTGACATAATATTAAAAGAAACTTCTTGAGGTTCATTAAGTTGTGTTTGCTTTGATACGATTAAATTAACTACAGAATCTTGACCTTGTAGTACTTGCCTTATAGTTTCCCAACGTGAAGCTTTAGCTTCATCAGTTTCTTCCTTTTCTGTTAAATTATTTTTAGAACTACGAATATTATTCCCATTAATATTAAAAATTTTTAATCCTGTTTCTTCTTGTTGTATAGCTTGATATAAAATACCTCCAGCTTTAGTAGAAGTACGCAATACATTTTCTAATCCAATTAAAGAACCTGAAGCGTTAAGCATCAATCCCCATTTAGATGATGGAGATGATCTTTCAATTGTAATTTTACCATTAATAGGATCGTAAAAAGTTACTTTAGCAAATAATTCTTCTTTTTCTTCTTGTTTATGGCTAATTGATAAATTATTTCGAGAATTTTCTAAAGATAACCTCTCTGGTTGTAACATAAGTGTCCAACCCAAAAGATTAAAATAAGACTGTATAGTAAGATCTACTGTTGTAACATCAGTTATTACACTATTTCCTTGAGTTGTTATATTATTTTCATTAAATGGAGTACTGATAGCATCAAAAGCTGTAATTAATGCAGAACGAAGTTGTATAAAATCTTCTATATTTTTTTTGGTTGCCATAAGAGCTAACTGTGATTCTTTACTTCGCTGTTTATTAAAATGAGATTGATCTTCTGCAGCAATTCGTGCTTCTAGTCGTTTACATACTTCTCCATAAGTATCTCTTACAATACCTGTTGAAAGTACAGCAGCAAGTGACGCTACAGCTTTAGCACTAGCATTCCTTTCTGCAAAATAACTTTCAAGTCGAGGCATAAAATTTACAGTTTCTTCATCAGAACTTAATGGTATAAGTGCCTCTGTATCATTTAATACAGCACAGGATGCATAGGCTAACATTATACTTTTTTGAACAGCGTAAAGGGCTTGTTTTGGGGTTAAGATAGATTCACGTTCTAGTGCATGTCGTAGTTCACGAAGTACAGTACCTTGTACACGTGATATTTCTGACCGAAGCACACGATCGTGTAGAGGGTTTAATACAACTTGTCTAATTGTCTTATCAAATAACATAAAAGGTGCCATCAGGCGTGACTTAAAATTCATAATAGATTGTGAAATTGGTACCTCCAATGATTCAGTAACGTTAGAAGGAATCACATTATTAACATTAACATTCTGAGCTGTGGCTGCATTCTGTTTTGTTTTCCTTGATCGGTACATTCTCTATAATATCAGCAAAAATAAATCAAATAAAATAAATTATTATCTGTATATATATTTTTTTTTGTTGTTGTTTTTAGGGGGCAAGAGGTGGCTGATTTTTCAATGCTAAGGAATGCTAGGAATAAAAAAAAATAAAATAAAAAAAAAAAAATTAATTTACAATATAGAGAGTTATTTGATTTATTTAATGAATAATTCGCAAGTAGCAATACAATATATATATATATATATATGAGTAAACCTTCAAAAATCAAGCAATAACACATAAGTGCTATTTGCCCTAAGCACATTATTTTATTTGTTCACCCACTCTCTTCCTTCTATTTTTTTTTTTTAATTATTTAATTAATTTACTTTATTTTATTTAACGACCGCGTTTGTTACTTCTGAAACTTTAAGCATCCCAAGTGTATGGTGTGCGGGAATATCCTGCCACCGTACAATACCTTCATTATCAGTATGAAGGAAACCAAGTAACTCTGTCATAACTTTAGCAGACAATTGCTTCGTTTCCAGCAACTTTGTTTGATCAAATGTGTTATTGAATATAATACGATCCCCAGGTTGAGCTCCTTCTGGTGGTCGGACAAGAGTTACAGGGGAACCTTCCTTGGAGGCACATAACACCATTCCTTGAGAAGTTATACCTTTTAAAGGTCTGGGTTTTAAATTACACACCGCGAGGCACAAACTTCCCTCCAATTCCTCTGCTTTATAATGCCCAACGAGACCAGAAACAATTGTACGCTTCTCCGTTCCAAGATCCATTTCTTCAACAAATAAAGAGTCTGCCTCAGGGTGGGACTTCACATTTGTAAAACGACCAACTCGAATATCAAGATTATTAGGATCAAGTGAAATAGATTGTGGTTGTTGTTGACCTTTTTTCTGCGTTTTACCTGAATCTTTTACATTTGAAGATGATGCCGCAGCAGTAGTAGTAGAACCACTAGCTGCAGCTTGTGCCAATTTCGCCTGCTTTTCTTTTTCTTTTTCCTGTCGTCGTCGTAATATTTCCTCCTCTGACGGTTTCACAAAAATTGGTTTATTATTATTATTATTATTATTATTTCCCTTTCCTCCACTGATTGTGGTATCAGTTTCGGCGCCTGCAGATTTTGTAATTATAATTGGAGTAAGATAAGCATCACTCTGGGCGTAGCGTGACCAGGCAAGAGTTGAGGGCCTTATCTCAGCTGCACTACTCGGGTGTTGGTGGAGGGCAGCATAGAGAAGAAAATCTGCAATTGTAGCCCGCGGTGTACCTGCTAGAAAACTTTTTTGTAAATTAAAACTTTCCACACAACGTTCAATATCAGTAAAGAGTTGTTTTGCGAGGGGAGTAGGGGTAGTTAAAACTTTCTCATCCATCGCATCAGTGGAGAGGAGAATAGCAGCAGAAACCCATTGATTGACTAATGGACGAATTTCAGCATCTGTGCCGATAAATGCCTGCAATTCTGAGTTTGCTGCGGTGGCACGAAGTGTGGTGAGGAGTGGGAGGAGGCCAATGTGAATCATGGAGCCATCTTTTACAGCAAAGTGTTTACCTTCAGCTATAATGTGATCTGCTGGGATGGAGAACATCTGCAACACACGCTGCAGTGCCTCACAGAGAGGTGATTTTTGATGAAGAATGTACTTATAGCTCATAATTGTATTGCTCTTATTATTATTATTATTATTATGTTTGTTGTGTTTTAGAGGATTATAAAAGAATGTAAAGAAGAATAAATAGAAAGAGTTGTATACATTACACACATGTATAAAACAGAAATAAAATAAGAGGGAAGAGGAGGGGGGTTCTTTCCCTCAGAAAGGAGAAAAAAAAAAAAAAGAAAAAGAAAATTACAAAAGCAACAAGAAACACAACCCTAACCACGCAATGTATATTTTCCTATTTTATATTTTTTATTTCTTTCAATACCGTTCCAAAAATTTTTTAACTGAATGCAAACATAAAGGAAAAAAAAAAAAAAAAACGATAGATAAACAAACAGAAGTAAATCATATATTTTACTCCAACTATTATTCATCTTCTTTTTTTCTTTTCGATTATGCTAAGAAAAATTATTATTATTATTATTATTATTATTATTATTATCAATAGCAGTAAATATTTTTATTATTTATTCTAATGATGACGATTTTGATAAATGTTCCTTACCTTTTTCTTTTCGATACCTCTTTTTATACTCTGCTACACGTAATCGTAAAGCAGGGATATCATTTTTTAAAATAGACATAATACTTTTACGACCCCACGGAGTAAGTACTGGAAGAGAGGAGATAATATTTCTACCTGCTTTAGAAGATGTACTAGCAAGATAAATTATCTCAGGTTTCACTGCATTAGTCCAGCGTAATTGTAAATCCATTGTTTTCTCTTTTCCAATAAAAATTTTATCAATAAATGAATCACTATCTTCAAGTAAATCATTTTCAAGTTTTCTTAAAATGCTAATAGATCCAAAAACTGCACCTCCTGCTATAGTAGTAATGATTGTAGCAATTGCTATTGTAATATTAGAAACTCCAGCTACACTAAGTAAAATTGCAGCAACACAAAGTAATAATGATGGAAGTATTACAGCAATGACTTGATTTTGACGATATTTCAATGAAATAGCAGTACAAACTTGTCCTGCAAGAAGTATTCGTTTTGCACCTTCTTCAGCTTCTGTAATAAGGTTATCAAGACGTCGAAGAGGGGCTTTTAGAAGTTCTTCAACAACTTCATCACGCTGACGTATAAATTCTTGTTTGGCAACTATTGTTGCAGAAACTTCATCAGAAATATGAGTATTTATATTTTTTTTAGAATTAGTAATATCTATTAACTCTTCTTTTTTATGTTCTACATTACCTTCCCCATTTAAAACCTTGACTGGAAAAAAAGTCGTATAAATGCGTGGAATATCTTTTACACTAAGTACTTTACTAAGATTCCAACACAGCGCCCCATACGCTCGTGCAAAATCTGTCGCCTTATCAAACATATCTACTTTATTCATCACCAGCAGAAACTTATGCTCAAACCCGGCAAGTGATTTTGTCAAAACATCCAGTGTCTCCCCAGTAGTTCCTGGGTTAGCAGGATCAAATATAAGTAAAATAACATCACAGCGGGCGGCAAACCAGCGGGTGGCGGCGAGGAAGTCATACCCACGCAATTGCCCCGCTAATGTTGTGCGATCTTCTACGTGAATTGGGGTATCAATCATTCCTGGGGAGTCCACAATCATTAACCCAGCTGGGATTCTTGAAGAGTTTGGGAGCCGACGTGTTTTCATACGAAATCGATGGGCAAAGTGAAGTCCGAATTTTTGTAATTCTTGTAATTGATATCGTGGGTCACTGAGACTGGTGGGCCCATCCTCATCCAAGTCTTCATTCCCGCGTTGAATCACAGTAAACCCATCATCGGTGGGGGCCACCCCAGTTCTTTGTACCTCACGTCCTAGTAAATAATTAATAATAGTAGATTTACCAGCACTATGATTCCCTAATAATACAATCATAGAGTGACGAGAGTTGGCGGAGGGGAGGAAGTTAAAGGTACTATCATAGTGACGTAGGGATTTATCTTTTAATGATAAGAGAGAATCTTCGATATCTTTTAATGCAGCTCTATCATTTGCACTTAATTCCCAACCTGGAGCCGTTTCTGTTATTTCTTCACGAGAACCTTTTCCATTAGATACTTCTTCAGTTGGTGATTTATTTATATTGACTTTTTTTTCTAATTTTACAGAAGTTAAAGTAAAAGCACCAGCAGCCGAAATAGTAGATGAAGGAGGAATAAAATTAGGAGTTATTGTAGAGAAAAAACGTTTTTGAACATTTTGATGTAAAAAATTATCATTTTCATTCCTTAGTGTTAATAAGAAAAGAGGAGAATCGAGACGAGTGCGAAGATTAGTAGCATTAAGTTGAAATATCGAAATTAAATTAGATTGAGAATGGAAAAATTCATTTTCCACTCTAGCAGAAAATCTCCTGTAGCACATATGCGCTATTAAAAACCAAGTACAGTAATTTGCAAAAAAAAAAAAAGAAAGAAAGAAAATAATTAAACATATACATTTTTTTTTTTTTTTTTTTTGGTTTTAGAAAAGCTGAATCAGTAATAAAAAAAAAAAAAAAAACTAAGGAAGAAAGAAAATTTTATTTGGTATTTTCATAGGTATAATAATAATAATAGCACACGCAGAATGTCTCTCTCTCTCTCTCTCTCTCTCTTTTTTTTTTTGAGAATGAGGAGAAGGCCTTTTAAATAATTCATATCAATTCTTATGCATGTGTGTATATATGTATATATTAAATATATAACTGTGTTTGTGTATATGTGAGTATTTGTGCTTGCTCGTGTCTTTGCTTCCGTTTCTGTTCAATTCAGAAATACAACAAATAATAATAAGCATTTATTTATTTATATTTATATATACTTCAATCTCTCTCTTTTTCCCCCCTTTTTGTTCTTAATTTGCTGTTCTCTTTATAACTTTTTTTTTTATTTCCTCTTATTCTCTCTCTCTCTCTCACATCATTTACACATTTCAGAGTATACTGTAAGCAACAGTAGATAGAAAAAATAAAATAAATGGTGTGAAAAATTAAAAAAATAATAATAAAAGATGGAGTGGATTAGAGGGTGTGGAAGGAAAAAGTCAAGTATTGCATATAAATAAGCTTATGAAATTAAAAACAACAAAAATTGTAAATAATAATAATAATAATAATAATAATAATTGAATAGCAAATCAAAAGAAAAAAGTGAAAAATCAAGAGAAAAAAAAACAATAATAAATAAAAAAAAAAACCCCCCCCACCCCAACAACCCCAAAAAAAAAAAAAACCACCCCCCCCCAAAAAAAAAAAAAAAAAAAAAAAAAAAAAAAAACCCCTTCATAAAAATTTATCACCATTAAATTCATTATGATATATATATATATATATATATTCAGTTTTATGTTGCCTCGACTGAAAATAATTGGCGAGAAAACTGGAAATACTCGTTCAAAAAAAAAAAAAAAAAACCTACTAAACACACAGTTACCAAAATAAATGAAATAACATATATATATATATTCCTTGTTTTTTTAATAAAAGGAAACAACAATAAATCAAATAAACATACTTAAAAAAAAAATATATATATAGAAATATATAATAAAATGTAAACCTAGCATATTAGACACAAAGAAGCACACAAACACAAACGTAATATAATACAATATACATATATATTATATATACACAGCACATACAAAGACACTTCACAAGACAAACAAAAATTCATCATCTTTACAGAATCCAAATCAAAATACACATCATTTCACTTTTTTCTCTTGTAATTCTTTTTTTTGTTTTTAAATTCTTTTTCTCACTTACATGTGTGCAAAGACATTTAAAAAACCTGAAAAGACATAGAGTGGAAATGGGTGAGGAAAAAAAAGCAAAAAAAAAGAAAAATCCCATCCCTTTCCTGGCCTCTCTTCACTCATCGTGATTGACATCATCAATATATGCGTCTTCCGTTTTTTTTTTTTTTTTATTCATAGTAGTCTTGTCTTTTCTTTTCAATTGTTTTTCTTTACAGTTCCCTTTTTACAGGAGGAGAAGATAAAAAATTATATATATATATATATATATTTGTTTACTTGCTTCATGTATTTTTTTTTTCTTTTTTTCCTTTTTCAAATAGTAATAGTACTAGTATTAGTGCTCCTAGTAAGTTTATTACATTTTAACTCTACTTTTCCCCTTCTCACTTACTCATTCACTCACTTAAAACACTTTTCTTTTTTATCGCTATTTCTGCACTAGCCATACGTTCCAAGAGCCATGCTGGTAAAGTTTCACTTTCCTCTTCTGTTACTTGAAACATATTAACAGGAAGAGGAGCCCCATTAGGAAGTCTGGTGTCTTCAGAGAAAATATCATCAAAGAAAGGATGCTCTAATACTTCTCCCGCAGAAAGTCTCTCAGCTGGAGTGTAACGTAATAATTGTCCCACAAGTGATATTGCACTGGGTGGAGTATTGGGTGGAAGTACACTTTGCCATTGTAGAGCTTTTATTCGTAATGCATGATATCTTTGTAGGTAATCACTACTACTATTATTATTATTATTATTATTAGTATTCGAATTATTATTATTATTACTACTACTACTATTATTATTATTATTATTATTATTATTAGTATTACTGCTAGTATTATTAATAGAAGTATTAGAAACTGGAGGTAAAGTACTACCTCCTCCAAGATATGCTCCACTTGAGTGAAGAAGAGCTTCAGCACTTTGTGGGTTAAGAGCAAAAAGTTCTTGACTAGATGGGGCACCAAGAACTTTAAATATTTCTGCCATTTGATCTACTGTACTATCACCTTTAAATAATACCTGGCCACAAAGTAATTCTGCAAGTACACAACCAACTGCCCACATATCTACATGAAAATGATAATAAAGTGAACCAAATAATAACTCTGGGGCACGGTAATAACGAGAACAAATATATGAAACATTTTTTTCTCTTGGTCCATTATATCCTAATGGTTGCATAGCTTTTGCACTACCAAAATCACATAGTTTTACAATACCAGTTTCAGGATCTATTAATAAATTACCAGGTTTAACATCACGATGACATATACCACGTGAATGAAGAAATGTTAAGGCTCTAGCAAGTTGAAAAATAGTTATTTTTACAAATATCATTGGCATTCTTTGCTTCTTTTGACGAACATACATATTTTGAAGATGATGAATATCCAATGGAAGGTAATCCATTACTATATAAAGGTATTGTTCACCATTTGATCCACATGCAGAAAAATGATCTTTTAATTGTACTATGTTAGGGTGATAAGATAATATTGTAGGAGAAGCCATTATATCACCTAATGGAAGAGGTTTTGTTTCATTATTAATATCATTCTTATCTCTGTTTTGGCTATTATTATTTGTACTAGTAGTCAAAGTATCGTTGATTTTCATACAATCATTATTATTATCAGTTATTTGAGGTCTTACACTATTAATTTTTTGGGGTCCAAGATAATCACGCAAGAGCATAAGTTCACGATGGTGTAAACGACCATCAAATAAAACTTTTTTAATAGCAACTGTTCTACCTGTTTCCCTTACTCTTGCCATCATTACAACACCAAATGAACCTCTACCAAGAACTTGTAATGGTTCATATGTCGCCTGAGTACTTCCACTGCTGTTTCGTTCTGGATGATTTAAAGAAGATTTATATGAAGAATTCTCTCCAGAAGAAGCTAGGGGTTTAGCATTTGCGGCTTTTGCCCTTACAGACATTATTTGGTTTCTGATTTTTTTTTGTTTTTGTTTGGTATAATATATTTATATTTAAGGCGTTCTAGTCTCCGCTGATATTCCCTTATCCCTAATAAGAGTAAAAAGGGAAAACTCTACACAAGGAAAAAAAAAGAGAATTAATAAGGATAACAATGAGGCACACAAAAAAAAAAAAAAAAAAAAAAAAACGTTTATAAATATACAAAAAAAAAAAAAAAAAAATTATATGAGGAAATATGAAGTCACCATCATTATTCTTTCTTTCCCCTCCCCATTTAGATATCAGTGAGAGAATTCAATGAAATATATGAAACGAAAAAAAAAGAGAATTCATATAAAAAAAACGTTCGAAAGAGAATCAGTCATAGAGTTAATTAAAATCGACCAATAAATTAGTTCAAAAAATCTACCTCTTTTACTTTCCCCTCCTCATTCCCCCCCAAAAGAAAAAAGAAAAAAAAACTACCCTTCTCTTTTTTCTTTTTCTTTCTCTCTCTCTATATATATATATATATATATATATATATTTACTCAATTAAGTTTCCCCTCAAGTTCCTTTGATTTATTCATACACGCAATCATCGCCTCAATCACAGCAGACCTCATGCCTCCCTTCTCCAGTGACCGCACCGCCTCAATCGTTGTCCCGCCAGGCGAGCACACCATATCTTTTAACTGCGCTGGAGACATTCCCGTGTCTTGTAACATTTTAGCAGCCCCGAGGACGGCCTGGGCGGCAAACTCATACGCCTGGGCGCGAGGGAGGCCGCCATGCACCCCAGCGTCTCCCATCGCTTCCATAAACATAAAAACATACGCCGGGGAGGAGCCAGCGACCCCCACCACGGCATGAATTTGTCCTTCAGGCACCTCCACCGCTTTTCCCACTGTATTAAATATTGCTAAAATACGAGCCGTTTCTTCAGTTGAGACGCAATTGTTTGGGGTGACAGAAGACATACCAGCGCCTGCATTAACTGGAACATTCGGCATCACACGTACAATTTTGCGTGGTTGAATAAGAACCTTTTCCATCGAGGCAATTGTAATAGCAGCGGCGACGGAAACTATAATTTTATCATCTGTTATAGCGTCACGAATAGATTCCAAAAGTGGACAAATACCATAAGGTTTTACACCAAGAATAATTATATCTGATTTTGTGGCTACATCAATAGCATTAACCCCAGGTTGAACACCGTATTGTTTGCAAAGTCTAGCAACAGCTTCAGCAGTGCGATTAAAGACATAAATATTCTCAGGTGAGTACTGTTTACTTTTAATGAGACCACTGAGAATACACTCACACATATTTCCACAACCGATAAATCCAATTTTCATTTTTGCTTTCCCTTTTCCTTCTTTTACAGAGATCAGAGAAATTTATATTTTAATTTTTGTTCTTTACATTATAAGTCAAAAAAGATGGGTGAAAACAGAAAAAAAAAAAATAATAATAATAATAATAATAATTTTAATAACGATAAAAAAAATAAATAATGAGCAATTTCTTGTAATTTCCTTTTACCTAACCTTCTTTATAAATTGTTACACAAAGAATAAATAATAAGATAATATTAATTTATTACGTAGATATACGCAGGAGGGGTTAACAAAAAAAAATAATCCAACAACGACATAAAGAAGCAGATAAAGCATGTAAGAATATTCTGTGTTAGCATAATTAAATAAATAAATATATATATATAAACACACACATAGATTTTCAAGACAAACTATTCTCTCTGTTTCTTTTCAACACCAACATTACCTCCCAAGTTCGTCACATACGCCTTCGGGGCCCGCCTCGGTGGTACACGCAGATATGATAATGGATCAAGTGGGTCAGGTCGAACAAGAGCACTTTGAAATACTTCAGTCCCTGTTTGTACCACATGAAATGGTGGCGCCACCGTGGGATCATTCTGACACTTCCAAGTTACATTACTAGACATGATTGCCCCACCACCTAACCCAGACGATGAAGAAGAAATTGATCTATGCGTGTTACCTTCCCCATTACCTCGGCGTGCTCCCTTCACGCCTCCCGCCATCGCTCGACTGAGGCGTTCTAATAATTGAACCGCCTTCACACGATTTTGATGCACCTCAAGTTTTTCTTGTCGTAATGCATTCACAGCACTGCCGAGGTCGGTGTTAATGAGGTGCTCCCGCGTCATTCCGGTAAAGGCATCCAAAATATCATCTCCATTACTGGCAGTACTGGTGTCAAGTTCCCCATCTATAGGGAACTGTAAGAGAATATCTAGCGCACTAGAACGTAATTCATAGGCGGCCAGCTCACGACGCGTAAAATCATAGAGCCAAGTACTGAGTTCTTTAAGAATACCTTCTTCAATAAGATATGGGCGAAGAGCCTCACGACGGCATTGCGCAATAACTTCTTCACGAATACTTACACGATAAAGTGGAGGACGATGTTGATTCATTTCAACTTCATCCTTTAATCGCGCCTCTCGCATTGCTGTTACAACATTTTTAGCCATTGTACGAAATATATCACGTTGCCCATCTGCAGTAATTCGCTTCGGCCGCGTCTCCCCTGCGGATCCACTACCTTTACCACCACTAGAATTATTACGATTGATGTTTTTATTATTATTATTAGTAGTACGACGTACTGCAGCTTCTTCTGCTTGTAAAACTTCATCAAGATCTGCGAAAGGGGCCGCACCCAAATCTTCATCACCAAGAGAAATTGGTCTTTCACGACGTGATCTCTTTTTCTTTTTACCATCTCTGACATTCTTTTCATCGTCATCATCATCATCATTATCATAAAAATCATCATCATCATCACTTTCTATATCATAGTCTTTTTCTTTTCTTTTTCGTTTACTATTTTTTTTACTCTCCTCTTTGTCCTTTCGCTTATTACTTTCTTTCTTATCCTTTTTCGATTTTTTAGTTTTACTTTCATGCCGATGACTACGTTGTTTTTCTTTTTTACTACTACGGCGTCGTAGTTTCTTCCAGCGTTTGTACATATCCTTCCCTAACGCCTTCGCTTCACTCTTATCTTGAATTTGAATAAGTGCATCATCTGAAAGTGATTCAGAATGATTACTTTCTTTTTCTTCTTCTTTATCACTTGTTACACCATTTTCATTATCACTATTATCATTATCATTATCGTTTTCATCACTTGGCATTCCCAAATCAAGAAACATCTCTTCTCCTTCTCCTTCTCCTTCTTCTTCTTTTTGTTCATCATCTTCCTTTTCTTTTTCAAAATTGTTAATATCAGCTGATGTAACTTTAGGATCACGTGCTGTTAAACCGAGTACACGATCATCATCATCGTCACCGCTTTGACTCATTTAACTGCCGTTTTATTTTTATTATTATTTTAATTTAAAACGGTGTGAGAGCGGTCCCCTTTAAAAAATATAGAGAAACAAAAAGAGGGAAAAAATAAAAAGAAAAAAAGTGAATACAGGGTAATATTATTAGTAGCAAATACTATAAAGTAAATAATACAGAAAATTTGGAATTAATTTTTTATTTCTTTTTCTTGTAAAGTAGGTGAGATTAAGTTGAAAAAAAAAAAAAAATAATAATAATAATAATAATAATAATAAACTGTTAAAAAGAAAAAAAAAAATATATATATATATATACACAGTGAAAATAATTTTCAAAGCTGAGCAGCACAAAGTATTTCCCCACGTAATTGTGGTATCATCTCTGAGGGTGGTCGCCATCGCTTCTTCACTTCTGTTGAAGAATCCTCTACTACAACTGCTCCTATCTCTCTATTATTATTATTATTATTATTATTATTATTATTGCCATACATTTCAAACTCTGTTAAATGCCATTGCAATAGACGTGCAACGGATACAAATCCACTACTAGTTTTTTTTTTACCCATTACTACTGATGGTAATAAAGGAATAGAAATAGATTGAATGTGAAGATAAAACAAGCGTAAATTGCCAATCATATAGGAAGGTGTTTCCAATATCATACTTGTTGATAATATAGGATTCAAATTATTATTATTATTATTATTATTATTATTAACTGTAGAAACTCTTTGACGTTTTAATGACGGTTGACGTAAATTTGAACTATTTACTTGTGTTTTTGCTCTCTGTAATCGTTGAAGAATATCAGATTCCGCCTGAACTACTGACAAAAATGTATTTTCCTCACGTACTGCACGAGAGTAATTAAAAGAAGATGAACTTCCTCCTCCATCTAATGTAGCAAGATTATTTCCCCATTCTTCAATAAGAATAAGCGCACAACGCCGTCGTCGTTGTAAACAATCTATAATCCAATAACATAAAGGTGCTTCATGCCCAATAGCACGTTCCATGTGATGTAAATAACTTCCCTTTCCTCCACAACCTTCTATAATAATAAGAGGAACTGTCTCAGAAGTATTACATTTATTTATTGTATTTATAGGTCCATGTATACAGTATACGGCGAGATCTGTAATATCAACACAGTGTACAACTTCTAATCGATCAAGTGACTCTAGTAAAGCCTCACGTTGATCTTCAATAGTGGAACTGTAAACTTTTTTTCCTTTTCCTGTTATTATTTCTTCCTCTGTTCTTCTTTCTACTTGAATTGTACTTGATGCAATAGACTCCAGGTGTTCCATTAGGCGACGCATCATAAAATTCCCACTTCCTGGTAGAAATATAAAAGTTACAGCTCCACCAGAGTAAAGTTGTTTTGCTGCCACGCGAGCTGCCCATTGTGTTTTACCTGAATTTGGTGCCCCGCCCACAATACAAATATCATTATGCCGCAACCCACCACTAGTGGCTTTTTGAAATAAAGATGGGAGGAGAGAAATTGGGGTGGCGTTGAGGCGTTGCATCAGTGTGTGGGCACTCTCACGATGTGGGGGCATTATTATAATTACTATTAATAATATGATTATAATTAGTAATGATAATGATTATAACAATGTATGGGATTGTGGTGATTCAAGTATCTCTTTTTATTTATAGAAGAGAATATACACAAAACAACAACAACAACACCACCACCACAGTACTTGTGAAGATTTTAAAAAAAAAAAGAGAAGTAAAAAAAAGAGAAATCATGGAAAAATAAACCTTTCACAATAATCTATTACATTATTATATTATTAGCAGACATATAATATGAGAAGACCAAAAAAAAAAAAAATTAGTAAAAAAAAAATATATATAAAATCCCAATTATACTAAATGCGCTCTACTTCACTGTCTGAAAATTTTTTTTTTTTCTTTTCTGCCTTTTTCCTCCCAAACACTATATTTTTACTCATAATATTCATACTCTTGTAGGAGATTATAAGATCTAATTGTTACCATTATTATTTTTTCTCTCTTCATTTCATGTTGTACGAATACAAGAAATTAAAAAGCAAAAAAAGAAAAAATACATATATCTGGATATGAAAGAGCACACGAAATTGGTGAGAAAGCAAAAAAAAAAAAAATTACTTAAGCAACTAATCGTAAATAAAGAAAAAACTTGTAAAGCACGAAAATTTAAAAATTATGAAATGACATTCATTTGGCATTTTTTTTCTCTCTTTTTTTTGCCATCACAGTAAAAAAAAAAAAAAAAAAAAAAAAAACAGTTAAACGCCTAGTATAAAATAATATCACAGAGTCTTAAACTTTTCTCTGTTTTATCTGTTATGATTATTTTTTCCCATTTTTTTTTCTTTTTTTTTTTTTTTCCTTTTATCAATTACGCTTCAAAATCATGAAGAATTTTTAAAATTTCATCTAGTGTTGGTCTGTAATTTCTTTTTGATGATTTATAGACAGTTAACTCTGTAATTTTAGTTGCCACTTCATCATAAAAGTCTTGTGCTAATAAAATTACATGTTTAACATCTAATTTACAAGATATACTATTCGAAAATTTAAGAAGTTCATCATATGTAAAGTGTTGTTCTAAAATTTGTTGAGAAAGAGCTTTTAATAATGCTGCAGCAATAAAAAGTTCAAAATTAGGTGTATATGGACAACTAATTATAACATCCCATAAAAGCATTGTATCATCAATAGAAAATTCACGTTTAAAAAGCATTAATATCCATCTAAAACAAAAAGACATATCATCTGCATTCCTTTTATGTAAATGATCATATAATTGTGGAACAAAAACTCTAATAAGTGTACTTAATGCAGAAAGACGTTTTTTCATTCCTTCTTTAACATCATGTCTAAAATTTCCTTCACAATGTTCCGCAAGAAAACAACGAAAACACATAAAAGCCTCCACCTCATCATTCGTAAGAAGTACAATAGGAGATAAAATATCACTCATACCTTGACAATAACCAAGATCAAAATTAAACATTGCATAGGCCATTAATATATTTCGTAACATTGTTTGTTTTGCACCTTCGCTATCAGCGTAGGCTTCATGAGCACGATCCGTGCGAATAACATCTTTTTCAATCGCACTTCGAACTTCACGAAATGCTGAAAATTGACTTTCTTGCTCTGGAAATATACTTCTCCATTGGGCAGAAAGTCTTTCATACATTTGAGCATAACCTTGGCGAATATCATCTCGTTGAGTTTCTGTTAATTCCTGTTCATCTGAGTAGGCTCGCAGCATAAAACACCAGGCTTGTAAACGAATTTCTTTTGCAATTCCTCCTACAAATGCTATACTTCTAGCTCTAGCAAATCGATGTGGGTCTAGTATACGTTCTGGGCCTACAAAACAATCATTCCATATATTTAGAGTAAGTGGGTCAGACATACTTCTATTATTGGGTGGGGCTGGAATGCGTGGGATTTGTTGCTCTACTGGAATTAATTCTGCGAGAAGTTCAAAAGATTCTTCAATTGCTGCTGCTTCTGTTTCTGATTCTATTGTTTCTGTATTTGTTTTTGTCTCATTATGGTTTGAAGAATTTAATTGTAATTGTTGTCGAGCGCGGGAGTCATGAAGTCCTCGCAGGATTAAAGAACGAACACCATCAAATGTTGTAGCTAAAGAAGCACGAAGGCGGGCTCCACTTGTAGCATTAGAATTATCATTATTATATAAAACACGTCGGAAATCATCATGTCGAACTGAATAATTATAAGATGAATTTTGTGATGATTCAATAGAAGAAGTTTTTTCTTTATTATTATTATTATTATTATTATTATTATTAGAAGAAGAAGATGTATTAGAGTTTTTAATACCATTTTTAGAAGATAATTTTCCATTAACACTAGTAGGAGTGTCTTCTTTACCATATATAATAAAATCATCTACTTCAATGCTACTTTGTCGTAAAGGGGCTATTTTTTTAATTGTATCTAAAAATTTTGTAATACCACCATAGAGAAATATTAATGGTGAGGCTGTTGTACCATCAAGAAGAGAAAGTGTTATAATACGAGTACCACGTAAATTAGCTCGTCGTTGAACTTTTGAAATTTTTCTAATTGATAAACACATAATAAACATCCATTCTTTCATATCAAAAATTTGATTATCCTCTTCAAGGAGATGACTAAGAGTTAGAGGAAGTAGTTTTGGAAATTTAGCCACAAGAAATGTGTATGGTGTCCATATTAAAAAATATTCTTCACCACTTTGTTTTCTATCATTTTCACCATCTAATTTATTTTCTTCAAAAAATTCACCAAGTGATACAATAGATAATGGAGAAGAAAATGATTCAGCTAAATTATCTTTATTATTTGTCTTATCTCCTGTATCAGATATTTTTGCCCTTTTTTGTACAATTAATAAACATCCTTTAAAATTCTTACTATCATCTGCTAAACTTCCTTTTATTATAACTCCATCTTGTATAAGAAGAACCTTTGTTGGGTCTGAGTTTACTTCTAAAAGTTCTGTTACAGATTTTATAGTACTAAATTCCATTATTCTTATTATTTTAAAACATCAAATATTAAAAGGTTCACTACTTGTACTGTTATTTTAGGTCTATTGAAACAATAGAAAAAAAAAAAAAACTTATCCTTACTTTCTATGTACTAACCCAAACTGTTCTTTTTTTTTTTTTTTTCTTTTTGTAGAGGACCAAGAACCAAAAGGAGATAGAGAAATACACACACACAAAAAAAAAAAAAAAAAAAAGAGATGCCAAAAACCAATATAAGAGGAAAGGTAAATAAATATTTGGAATTTTTGTCAAATGAAACTTATGAAATTGTAGTTATTTAGGAGTTACTCTAACCTCTTTGAAAATATAAAAATAATAAAAAAGAAGCCCGCTGCGAGGACGGGAACTAAGAGGCAGAGTAGGAGGATCATAGGAGGATTAGAAATTTTTATTTTTATTTCCTCCTCTTTATCTTAGAAATATAAATTAAAAACTACTATGAACCATCAAAGCAAAACTTAGATCATTACAAGAAGGAATTTATAGGATAAAATATTTTCATAATATATATATATATATATAAAATAATATGAATTAATAGCATAGGTGACATCCATTCTTTTTTATTTTTTAATTCCCCTCTCCCCTCCCCCTCTTTTTCATTTTCTTCAGCATAACCTCATAGTTTTCCTTATCCTTTTATACAATATAAAGCATTAAATACAATTGCCTCGTATTATTATTATTATTATTATTATTCAGCACGGTAAATAAGATGAATACCAAGCTCTGTTTCCACAGGTTCACTTACAGCACCAATGTTAAGTGCAAATGCTGCAGCATCAAAACTCTCTGTATAACTTCCATTCTCTACTACACCAAGATCTCCATCTTTTTTAGCAGATCCACATTCACTATAATCCCGTACTATAGAAATAAAATCTTCTAATGACCATATATTTTCTTTTCCATGATTTATACGAATAGCTTGTGCAAGTTCTAAAGCATCTGTTTTAGATCGTGTAATTTTATCTCCTTTATTACGTGGAGCAAGTGATACTGGCCGACGAACATCTTTATGTTTAATAAGAACATGATATAAATGTCTTGTTTCGGGAAGAGCAGGCAGAATTGTAGGCTTTGTTATTGTATTTAACGCATCTAATATATTATTATGTACATTATTATTATTATTATTATTATTATTATTGACTTCTATCACATTTTCATTTTGAACTTCTTCTAGTACTTTTTCAATATCTAATTCTTCATTATCATTACTATTTCCATTTTCATTATTTAATGCAACACCAGAAGAAGAAGAAGAGGTAGTAGTAGGTATATCATTTGTAGAATTTGTTATTTTCATTTTTTGCCTTTCCCTCATTTCTTCTTGATCTTCTCTTAATCGCTTCGATGATGGAGCAGGGCCCCGTTGCAATTTATAAATTCTCGAACTAAAACCAAATTGAATTGTACTATCAACTGAAATAGGAATTGGGGCATTTTTCTTAATACGCGTCCCATTTAATCGTACCCCATTTGTTGAAGCTAAATCCATTAATACAAAACACTCTTGCCTCCCATGAAACACAATCACAGCATGAATCCCACTCACTGAAGGGTGTTCAAGAATATAATCACAAACAGAGCTTTTACCAAAAATATAAAATGGAAATCTTTCAAGTCCTAATGAAGCAAGTGGAATTCCATCACGTGTGCAACGTAAATGATAAGCTTGTGCTGGTAATGCTGCCCACGAAGGACATTTAAAAAATGGAGTTTGGGCATTTAATTTATTTGGGTCTGTCACAGTACGAATATGTGGGGCTAATGTTTTAGCTTCATCTGAAAGTAAAATAATTTTGGGTGGACTTTTCTTTGCTAACTCTGCTGCCTTTTCAGCACTCGCTACACGAGAGAAGAGGGAACTGGCATATGAAGATATAGATGTGGATGTCATTTAAATACTATTATTATTATTATTATTATTGTGTGTTCTTTTTCTTTTTGGTTTTAGCTTTTAAATTTTACCTTTCTGTTTGTCTATTTGCTTAAAATAAATTGCTTTTATTTCGTTTTTTTTTTTTTTTTAAAGAGATGAGAAAAATGTAAATATATTATACTTTTAAAAATATCTTTGTGTTTATAAAAACAAAAAGAAAGTAAAAAAGTCTGTAAACATAAATAAATACATTTCTTTTCTATTTAAATTTTTAAACGCAACAAATTAACCAAATAAACAACTAACCAAATAAAATAATAATAATTATAGTAATATTATCATAATGATTTACACTCAAACTGCACTTTTCCCATTCCACTTAATAACACTCTCCCGATGTGCCCAAGAACTATTTTGTCGTGGATTCCAACCTCGATAAGGATTAGATAACGCTCGCATAACTTTAGGATGCATTGTAAAAGGATGTGCAATACTTTTATGATTCATAAATACCATTTCCCCAGCACGCCCATAGAAATTCCAACCATTTGCTGTATCATGTAATCCTTTAGGAGCTGGTCGTGGATCTTTTTCAGCATCTTTACTATCTCCTTGAAAAATGTTACCACGATTTAAATAAAGTTGCATTAACTGTTGTTTAAGTTCATCATCATGACGTTCTGTATTTTGAACTATAGCAGAACGACGTTTAGAAGCAAGACGATTAGGATAAAAAGAAGAAGAAGACTTCTTTAATAATTCAGATGATTCATTTGTTGATGTTTTAAATTCATTTTTAATTTCTTTGTTTTCATTATGTTGATATCCTTCTTTTGGTTTCTCTTCTTGTTTTAGTTTAAGATATTCCATAAGTTTTGATGGTGGGGGAAGGTCACGATATGCCTCTTTTGGAAATACAAAAGGGAAATGATAAAGAATAAAATATCTTGCTTCTAGTGAAATAGTATCATGTAAATAATATAAAAGTGAAATAAGACGATCACGTACATCTCTTTTAGCTTTTGATTCAGAAAATGATAAATATTTTTCTTTTTCTTTATTTTTTAAGTTAAAATTAAATGCAGGAGTTTGACGCATTAAATGTAATGCTCGTTCCCAATGACCTAATTGTACTAATGATGGAGCTACTGCTACCATCATCCAATCTGTTATTATAATATCATCTCTTTTATTTAAAACTTTATTAAAAATTTCAACAACTTCTTTTGGATGATGTAATACCTCTAACTGTAGTGTATAAAATTCTTGTTCCATATTTTGATTTTGTATTGATTGTTTTGGAGAAGGTGAATTATTAATTTTTTCTTCCTCTATAGGTAATACAATTTTAAATTCTTTCTGCTCACGTGGAAAAGAAGAAAATAATAAATTTAAAGTTTTTTCTTGTAATGGAGGTAAATTTTTATTTAATATTTGTTCATTTTTAAAATAATATGAAGAAAATAATTTAACTACTTCCTTCCAACGTTGATGACTCCCTAAAGAATTTAAAACTCTTTGTAATTCTTCTTCCGAAAGAGGAGGTAATTGTTCTTCTTCATCTTTTTTCCCTTCTAAATTAGTATTATTAGTATCATAATCTAAATAAAATCTTTTTTTTAACTCTTTTAAACAATTTAATGCTAATTTCCATTGTCCATCATCTGCCATAGAACACATCATAGAACGTAATGCTTTTTCTGAAAGTTGTGTATTAATTTGTTGACTTTTATAAGGAGAGATATATGAATCACGACATTCATCACTATTACTAGTACTATTATTAACATCACTTTTAAATTCATTTACTCCATTTTTCTCTTTTTCTGAAATAAAAAGTGAAGTTAACGTTGGTGCTTCAGTCTTTTTCACTATTCCTTTCGTTGTTGTTATTATTTCTTCTTTATTTTGTAAAGATTTCATAGCACTTTCCCAAGACCCACTTCGTGCAGCAGCTTCTGCTAAAAGGCCTTCAACTCTCGCTCTTTCACTAGAACTAGAATTACTATTATGATTCATAAATTTTGCTACAACATACTTGGCCTCTGCTAACATTCCATATTCTGCTAACAATGGCAGCAGAGTTTCTCCCATGTGTTGTCGAGTTAAAGAAGAAAACTTACAACGTCTATCTGCTTGTAATAAACACTCATAACCTTCACTTGGATATTTCAACTCTGCATAGGCCCAGACTAGTGATACCCACAAACTACTACTACTACTATTATTATTATTATTATTATTATTATTATTATTATTATTAGAAACCAACTCTCCTGCATAAGCCATATCTCGCAATGTTTCAAGTGTTTGTAATGCCTCCCGACGCCGATGAGGTATTTTCTCCTTTGCAATCCCACGAATAATTAATTGATAATCCCCAGGAGTGCGCCCACGCCTCGCGTATTTTGCCTGTAATATTTCTAAAGCTCGCCCCCAGTCATGAGAGTCTAGTGGGAGGACGAGGCGGCGATGAATAACTTTGCGGGAGTGGTGTTGTAACGCTGCAGCGTGAGAAGTGTGAGGCGGGTGGGCGGGGCGTGTCCAGAATTGTGTAGCATAACTCCCATGCCGCCCAGCCTTGTGCATTTAATAATAATAATTAATAATTAGTAATTATTAAAATAATTACAGTAGCTGTGAGAACAAGTAGAGTGGGAGAAAAAATTATATATATATATATATATATATATATGTACTAATGATAAATAAATAAAGATATCATTACAATAAAGAATAGAATCATGTTATTGGTAATATAAAAAGTCACACCAAAACACAAAAACAGGTAACTAAAAAAAAAAAAAATATATATATATATATATATATATATTTAAGAAGCAAAAATATAAAATATTGCTAAATATACCAAAAAAAAAAAAAAAAACTCAGAAAATAACACACTCATGTCCATCCTCTAAAAAAAAAAAAAAAAAGCACTTATTAACGTTAAGATTCTGTCAAAATTCTACTAATTAAGCACAGAAATATATAATGATTATTAAATCAATCAATCAAAACAAACCAACAAAAAACATTTTATTTTCAATCGGGGGAAAAAGACTTATTTGTTCGGTAAATAGTTTTCTTGTCTACTCATCCTATTTAAATAAATAAATAAATATATTATTATTATTGTATTGTTTCAAATATTAATTATGACCATGTGGTTTAGTAGGAACTTTAGCCAGTGTAGCTCTTTCAACTGCAGCCTTAAAAGACATTGGTACAAGTCCTGATTTTGCTAATTTAGGAGCTAATTTAGGATGCTTATCTACAAAGCGAAATAATTCCTCATTAAGAGCAAATGCTTGACGAAGTTCTTCAATAAGTGCTGTATTTGTTGTATGAAGACGCATAGTAAGATTTTGCATACGAGAAAGTTTACTATCCACAATTACATCTCTCTGTGCATCTCTTGCGATAAGTTGTTGTTCTAATTCGTCAATACGTTTTAAAAGAGTTGCATCACCTCCATCACCTCTAACTCCTGTTTCAGTTTGTTTTTGCTCTTGTTTTTCTTTTTGATTTACATTTTCAGTAGACTCTAATACACCAGGAGGTTTTTCAAGAGAAGCTAATACAAATGTAGAGAGTGTTTTAACTGCGGCATCCACTTGAGTACCTCGAACAGTAGAAACTGTTTCTTCTGGATCTATTGCCTTTCCACGAGTTAAAACAGAAGCTACACTTAATAATCGCCAGAGATATGAATTTTGTAATTTATTAGTTTCACGTGTTTCTGCCACTTCATCTTCAAGTTCTTCTATTCTTGCTTGCATTTCTTCTTTTTTTGTACGTTCTTCATTCATTTCACGATTATATTTTTCTTGAAGTTGATGATGGGAGTATTGAAGTTCTTGATGTTCAATATGTAATTTAGTAAGTTCTTGAAGATATTCATCACCTCGACCTTTTGATATTAATTCGGATTGAATTTTAGAAAGTTGATCTTTAAGTAAACGTACTTCATTTTTAGCTGCACTTTCTACATCTCCTTTGGTATCAATAAGTGTTTGTAACTCTTTACATGTTATTTGAAGTTTTTTAAAAGAAGAAAGTTGTGCAGCATTTTCATCTTCAAGTTCTTTACAAAAACTATCAAGTTCATCCATAGATTGTTGAATAGCACTTTTTTCATCTAAAGCTTCTTTTAACATTTGTTCTAAATCTCTAACATCAGCACGTAATTGTTGTTTTTCTGCATCATCAGCTAAATCTATAGTAATACCATTATTATTATTAGAATAAATAGATTTTGGATCAGTGTAAATATTTTGATTTGCATTAGAGCTTTGTTGAAGTAAATCTTTAACTTCTATTAATTCTTGTTGTAAAGTTTCATTTTGTTGAGTAAGTTTTTCTATAATAAGTCGTTGTTGTTCACTTGGAGAGGTTCTTGAAACTCTATTATGATTTCCCATATCATTACTATTAGAATTTCCGAAAGGAATAAAATTATCTAATTTTGTTTGTAATTGTTTAATTTTAATATTTTTACTCCATAAATAAAGTGTAGTAGCAAGTAACATACGTCTATAACGACGTAAATCTACTTCCATTTGACGTAATTTTGTTTTTGGATCTGCAATTTCATTTAACGATACTTTATTTTTAATAGTTTTAACTCTAGCTGCAAATTGAAGTGTACTACGTGATTCATCCACATGTTGAATTGCAGGAGTAATACAACAAAAAACAGCTGTTAAAGAATTTCCTCCAATAGCAGTTTTTAAAAGATGTGTAAGTCTTGAATCTCTATAAGGAACAAAAGTTGTTGTTGCACCTGTATTATTATTATTACCTTCTGTTAGTCGACTAATAACAGTTGTAAGTATAGTAAGAGATTTATTAATATGTCCACCTTCTACCATGCGTACTCCTGTTGAACCTGTCTTTGCTACCCGCTCAGATCCTGCAAGATCAACAAGATTAAGTGTAGCAACAATTTTTTTTCTTGACCCACCACCACTATTATTATTATTATTTAAATCATCATCATCATCATCATCATCATCATCATCATCACTAAAAGAAGAAGCATCACTTCCATATTCAATTGGAAAAGTTTTTTCTACTAAAACACGAATGACACAATGAGAACGACTTGACTGTTCATTCATAGCAGTAGCAGCTGATACTCGTGTACTAGCTTGAGTTTGAATAAGTTGAATACATTCACGAGCATTCGTAACTTCTCGTTTTATAGCATTATGAACATAAACACCATGCTCATTTTCACGAATAGATAATGGAGGTGTAGATAAACCTGGAGAAGTAAGTAAATCACGTAATTGTTCATTATATATTTCAATCATTGTTACATATACAGAAACCTGTAATGAAGGATTACGTTGTTGTTCTTTTTCAAGATCTGCAAAGAGATCACGTACTGATAATGCAACAAGTCCTTCTGGAGCACCACCACTACTATTATTTTGAATATCACTAGAATTATTATTACTTATTCCTCCTCCAAGCATTGTATATGATTTACCACTACCTGTTTGACCATATGCAAATACAGTTCCATTATATCCTTTTGCAACATTTTCTACAATACTATTTCGTACACTTCGCTCATACAATTCTTGGGTTGTTGCATTATTGTTATAAACATGATCAAATGTAAAAAGGCTATCTGGATTAGCCTTTTCTCTAAGAGTTGTAGCACTAATATCCCATGCAGATTTTACTTCGTGTAGTTCCACTCGCATTGGACGTACACGAATGAGAACATCAATAGAACTACGTCGAACTTGACCAATATTACTCATTTTTCTGTTCTTGTTTTTATTATATTTTATTGCAGTTATCTGCTATATATGATGGTAATTAAGAAGATACGATAATAATAACTTTTTCTTTCTCCAACAATAAAGAAGAATACACCTAAATTTTAAGATAATATGTTAAGTAATAAAATAATTTTAAAAGATGATATCTAATCCCTTTTGTTATTATTTATTTTAAAACCTATCTATCTCAAGTGCAATAGCATAACAATTTAAAAAAAAAAAAAAAGAAAAAAATAATAATAATAATAAGAGAAGCAAAAATTTTAGATTTAGAAATATTTTATTAGCTTAAATCAAAAGCAAATACAGTATTTATTTAATAAGATACTAAAAAAAAAAGTTATGATCAATACTTTTTTTTTTTTTTCGTTTCTTTTTTTCATAGAATAAAATAAATTTCTTTTTTTCATTTTTTTTTTTTTTTTTTCAAACTTTCCTTCACACATCCAAGGTAATAATAACTTGCAGAAGTAGCAAAAATAAACAAACAAACAATAAACATCAACATAAAATAGGGAAAAAAAAGGAAAAAGATAAAAGATATCTTTCAGTATATATATATATATATATATTTTTTTTCATTGCATCTCATATACTTTTTTTTTTTTTTTATTATTGCTTTATTGCACCTAGTATTTTCCTTCTCTTTCTTTTTACATGTACTTACGCTTTGTTTATCATTTACCTCTACTCTCCTTTTCTCTTTCTCTCCTATTCCAGTACTAGTTGTACACCATATACTTTGCGGTGGCGCTGAACTTGTGATGCCCCTTAATCACCTTATTCACCGCATCCAAAAAGTCCTTCTCATTAATAGTCTTGCGGCGGGCCCGGATAGCAAACATCCCTGCCTCCGTACACACCGATCTCAAGTCTGCCCCGGTGGAGTTGGGGCAGAGGCGGGCGATGAGTTCAAATCGAATGACTTTTTCGCAGGAGAGGGAGCGGGCGTGGATGCGGAGAATTTTAGTGCGGCCCTCGAGGTCGGGGAGGCCCACCTCCAGCCGGCGGTCCATGCGGCCTGGGCGGGTGAGGGCGGGGTCGAGGGTGTCAGGCCTGTTGGTGGCCATAATAACTTTCACATTCCCACGCGCGTCAAAGCCGTCCATTTGATTTACCATTTCCAACATTGTGCGCTGAATCTCATCATCCCCGTCCCCGCCCCCGCGCGTCCCACCCACGGCATCCACTTCATCAAAGAAAATAATAGCCGCTTTTTTAGTACGGGCGAGTTGAAAGATGTCACGAATCATGCGGGCACCTTCTCCGATATAGCGTTGCACCAACTCAGAGCCAATCACACGAATAAAAGTAGCATCCGTACGATTGGCGACTGCCTTGGCAAGAAGTGTTTTTCCTGTTCCAGGTGGACCATAGAGAAGAACTCCCTTTGGTGGGTCAATCCCAAGTTGGGCATATTTCTCTGGATGTGTTAAGGGTAACTCCACCACCTCACGAATACGATCAATTTGTTCTTTGGCCCCACCTACATCATTATATGTGACATCTGGTTTTTCCTCAACTTGCATCATAGAGACAGAGGGATCAATACGTGGGGGGAGGGGAATTTCAATTTGAATACTGGAATAACCCATTAAAATACCTACACGCATAGATTCTTCAATATCTTCAGGAGCCACACGATTACCAAGTTTTACCACATATTTAGCAGTATCACGAATACTTACAACATATTTAGCATCTTCTTGACCTTTATTAAGAATACGAGTACAACGACCAACATGAAGTGAATTTTCTGATCGCATTACCTCTTGATCACTGTTAAGATCCCATTGTACTGGAGGTGCTAGACCAAGTTCATTATCTTTTTCACCTGCTAATTTATTTACTTCTTCTGCTTTTGTTTTAACAAACTCTTCTAACTCTTTTACTGTTGCATGATATGGACCAGAACCATATAATTTAAGAAGAGCAATATCATCTTTATCAAGAGGAATAATTTCTTTCTCATCTTCTTCTTTATCCTTTATACGAACCGTATTAGTGGTTTGGCAAGCTCCTTTTTCTCGTGACATTTTTTTATACTATTTGATTACTTTCTGTTTCTCTCTCTATCTCCTTGATGGTTTTCTGAAAATTTCTTTGATTTAAATAAATTTTACTTTCGTCTAAAAGTAAAAAAAAAAAGAAACAAAAACAAAAACAAAAACAAAATTTCCCTCTCTACTTCTCCTTATTGCTTTTCGCTTTGACTTGTGTTGGTTGACCCTTTTTGAAGAGTCTTTAGAATATGCCTATAATTCCTTATTTCCTTTTTTTTTTCTTTTTTTAATTTCTGTGAACTCTACATCAGTATATATATATACATACATATATATATATATATATATCAAAAAAAAAAGAAAAAAATAATAATAATAATAATAATGAATAATTGAAATAAATAACATAAATATATATGTATATATGTATATCTATATATTTAAACAAACATTGAAAAATATTAATATTAAAAAATAAACATAGGTAAATAGATAAATAACACTAAAAGGGTCATCGAATCACCATCTCTTCTATTCATCATCTTTTTTTTTTCTTTTCTTTTGATTATTATTGTTGATATAATAATTTCCCCTTCTTTTTACAATTTCTCCATTTCTTTCTTTTTTTTTTTTTTTTTTCCTGTCTTCTTTCTCTTTTCTTCATTTACCTATTTTCACGTGTATCAATTATTACAAATTTAATTTCCCTCAAATCTATATACATATATTTGTATATGCATTTTTTCTTTTAAAGCAAGAGAGAAGACAAATATCTAAAAAGAAAAGAAAAAATCATACACGCTAAAGCCTCAAAAGACAAAAAAAAAAAAAAAAAAACAACTACCCAACAATAACAAATAAAATAAATTAGGGAGCTGACTTTGGCACATACTTTGGTTTCCCTGCATTCCATGGTACATATCGGTGTTTCACCATATGTTTAATACGTCCTCCCATTTGCGCCACAGTTAATACAATAAAATATAATAAAAGAATCGGCCAAAACACAGGAATATCAAGAAAACTGAAAAGTGTTAAAAATAAACAAATTAAAACAACTTTTGTCATACTGCGCCACACCACAAACTCCTGCATACGAGGAACAAAAGGACGAAATTCATCATCTTCTACCCCAGCCGTTCGTGGAAGTTGCGCATCCACTACAATTTCATCCTCAGCAAGTGGAGTTATGAGAAGAATTGTGAGATATAAAAGATGAATACCCATAGCATACGTGATAACATAAAAACCATTGCAATAAAATACACGAAGTAAGTATAATATTATCAAAAAAGCAAACATAGCCCATCTTAGTGATCGATGTGGGACAGTTTTATCAAGATAACGTTGATATACAGTATTTGCCTTTCGACTAAATTCTTCAAATGCCGATTTTTTCCCTGCGATATCCCTCGGCGGCATGATTTTATTTTTATTCTTCGGATAATATAAGTTTATAAATAAATAAATTAATAATTTATTTTTCTTTTTTCTCTTCTTTTCTTATGAAAGTACAGAAACTAGGAATTTGATTTCTCTTTTTAAGAACGAAATCAAATACCACGTATTACTTCCTATTATCTTTTACACACACACAGACAAAAAAAAAAAAAAAAAATAATTATAATAATAATAATAATAATAATAAAGGCACCGAAATATATATATACAAATACACAAAGATTTCGAAAAAAAAAAGAAAAAACAATGATATATATAAAAAAAAAAATTTTTTTTTTAATAAAGAAATATAACACAAAACCAACATCTTGTGTGTGTGTTATTTTAACCGTATATATCCTTACAACAAAAAAAAACATAACAACATCATCACCTTTAATTCATGTAAACACCAAAATATATATATATATATATATTTATTTATTTAAAAAAATATCAAACCATCTCCCCTTCATCTTCCTCAAATACTCGATCCACGCGTACTCGTTGGGTATCTGACTTATGATCCCCCCGGCCTCGCCCTGAGGCATCCAGAGCCTCCACCCACCCCGCCTTAGCCTGTGGGTGGGCATCACAGAAAGGAAGATAAGGTTTAATATCAAGGACTGGGGTCCCATGTAATAAATCATGATCGGCAATATGAACTTCCAGCCCACGCACGGCAACTAATTTAACACACGAGAGTCCAATAAAGTTTGGGCGATGTGGGCTACGAGTAGCGAATACTCCACGGAGTTCTGTGTCTCTGGGAGGGATAAGCATTGTTTTAAATCCAAAAGATTTTTCAACTCCTTGTCGTTGTGATTTACCTTGTTGGTGTTTTTCTTCTTTTTCTTCTTGTTGTGATTTAGACTCTTCTTCTACCGGGCGATTCCCTTCTTCCACTACAGAATATGAGAAAGAAAAAAGTACCCAAATATATTCAAATCCAGATAAATCCCGAACTGCATTTTCAAGTCCATTACGAAGTTTAATAACTGCTGTTTGTGGAATAAATTCTGCAGTTTGTGGTTGTCGTGGAGCTGAAATATGTGTTCGCATTAAACTATAAACAATACCAACTCCACATATTGTTTGTGGGCGTAATCTTTCTGGAGTAAAAATAGTTCGTACAAGTCTATTAGCATGTAGGAGAGCACGTTGAAAGGCCCCTTCATATTCACTAACATTATGTGAAGTACGTTGTAGTCTTTGCTCTATCATTTCTTCTATTTCTTCTGGAGTTTGTAGTCGATCAAAAAAGTATACTTTGGTTGCAGCAGCTGTGATGTGAAAACGTGGAGGATAATTTTCATTTGTATCTGATAGAAGTGATGCTGGTGGATCAAAGAGGCGAGCTGTTATAGTACTTTTATTATTTTTTTTAGTATTATTATCAGTATTTTCAGGTGGAGTAATAACTTCGGCTGGCCAATATGGAAGTCCAGGTGGACGTATCCAAACAATATCTCCAGGAAGAAAGTAATGTGAACGAACTGGAAAACGTGTAGGACGATTCACCTTATCTGTATTATCATTAGTACTACTAGTAGTAGTAGTATTAGTAGTACTTCCATTACTATTATTATTATTATTTTGACGTTCTCTCTTAGGGGCTCGAGTACTAATTGATAAATTTTCAACCTCGTTTCTGCAATCCATTTTTTTTTTTTAATTAATAAAAGATGAAAGAATAAAGGGTGAGGAATCAACAAAATAATTTTAAAAAAAATGTTTATTATGATATATATATGTATATATAATTATTACTCTAAATATTGATGACACCTTTTTTTTTTTTTTTTTTTTGACTACTACCTGAAAAAAAAAAAAAAAAGAAAAAAAAAATTATTTGGGGTTTTTTTTTTTATATATATATATTCTAAAAAAAAAACAAAAAACAACAACAACAACAACAACAAGAAAAAACACTACACTTTCCCATAAATAAAAAATAAGATTTTATTTTGATTTCTTATCTTTCGTTTCGTTTTTCCAGCTATAATCATCATCTTTTTTCTTTTATTTTTCCGACGTTACCTTTACCTTTCCAGTATAGTCTTGAGGGGGGACATACTTCTTGGTTATTTTGACCTATACTATAATTTGGGTAAAATAATAATTATTATTAATAATGGTAGGAAAAAGGTGTGCGCTCGCCGGGAGTCGAACCCGGGTCTCCCGCTTGGAAGGCGGGAATCTTAACCGTTAGACTACGAGCGCCTGTGATGACCCTCTCTTTCATTATTAACTTTAATATTATAATTTATTTCTCCTCTCATAGTGAATACAAAAAAAAAAAAGGGTAATTGAAAAAATAAAAATAAATAATAAAAATGAAAGAGAAATCATTTATGTCTGATAGAAATTTTTTTCATATTATTTACTTTTCCCTCTTTTTTCTCTCTCTCTCTCTCTCTCTCTTCTGTCTCTGAAAGTATACATATGTGTTTAAGTTTAATTGTTTTTTTTTTTTTTTTGATTTATTATAAATGATTATATTTCCTTTCCCCCCCCCACCCCCCACACACACACAAAAAAAAAAAAAATAATAATAATATATAAATATTTTTTTTAGTTGTTATTATACTGATGTTTTAACCATATCTGGCAATGAATGTAGGACTGTCATCTCTTGCTCTGCTCTTGCATCATATACACTACAATTATATCCAGCTAACTCCTTCCATTTTTCTTTATCTTCATTTGTATTAAACTTTATAGTGTAATGAACTTCATTAAATACTGGAACTTCCTTTAGATGTTTAAATCCAAGTCGTGAAGAAAAAAAACGTACACTATTGGTATTACTTTGAAGAATTTTTGCAATAAAACATGTTGCACCGAGTTTATCAATAGCATAACTCATTAATAATCGAACAGCCTCTTCACCAATACCTCGACGCCGCAGCTTTCGATCAGCAATCATCACTGCCACTTCAAAACAAACATCTTTATTATTATTATTTTCATTTTCACTATCATCTGTTTCAATACGGAAGAGGTTACAATCCCCAACCATTACATATGTTTGTTCAATACGACGTTTTTGACGTTCACGGAGTGCACCTCGTGAAGTTTGTGTACTTCCAGGATCATTATTATCATTATTTTCTACAGAGCGAGCTGTCATGAGAGGTGTACATATACCTGGACTCTGTGAGAGCACCACATCCATAACACCAGATTCTGTTACATTCTCACTACTCACATCTATTTCATCTTTACTATTAATATCATCACAATTATCACTTTCTCCTCTTTCAACAGTATGATCTGCATATATCTTCTGCCAAACTCCTTCCTTTTCTTCTTTATTATTATTATTATTATTATTATTATTATTATTATTATTTACATCTGCATCAATCACCATAGAAAGTGGGGCGAGAAGAATAAATGTAAGTTTATCCTCCGCCATTAACCATTCTTGTTGATTTGCAAATTCCTCTGCTAATGTGAGGGGTTCACTGGCGGTATACTGCAGTAATTCCTCATCACACATCCACTGATGATAGCGAGGGACATGTTGGGCTAAATAGGGAACTAATCTCAACTGTTTTCCACTTACTAATACATGTTCATTGTTCATTTTTTTTTTTTTTTTCCACAAAAACTAATAATAATAATAATAATAAATATATAAATACTTCTTGCTAATAGAGAATTCTTTTTTCTTTTCTTGTAGTTTGCTGTGCTCCTACCGTTAGCGTATGGTGCCTTAAGAAAAAAAAAAAATCAAAAATAAAAGAAGACATTGATAGATTTTTTCTTTTCTTTTCTTTTTTTCTTTACAAGTTAAAAAATATTAACTCTCCCTTCAATTTTTTTTTTTTTGTTCTTTTTCCTCATAAATAGAGAAGCAAAAAAATAATAAATCAACTATGAATATATATATATATATATTTCCCTCCCTCACTCGAGATTATCATTCATTTAAAGAAAAAAAAAAAAAGGGTTTCAATAAAATCGTTCTTAAAAGAACTATTTCTCCTGTGTCTTTCCATTATATTTATTTAACTTTTTTTGTTTCATCCTCCTTTAACGTTATTTTCTATCTTTTTTTTTTTTTTTTTTTTACAGTTTCGTTCTGGGGTAACGTTTCTTGTAGAGAGAGAGAAAACGAAAGAAGCTCAAATGAGTAAAGAAGACGAAAAAAAAAAAAAGATGATTTAAACATCAATTAATATCGAAAACGAACTAGATACTCAAATACGCACACGACCACAACCATTATAAGGAAAAATATATATATATATTATTTATTTATTTTTTTTTAATTTTATAAATACTGAGGGAATTTTGGCAGCAATAACTTTCACTAAAATAAATAATAAAGAGATGCACACACAAAAGAGCATGTATGAACACTAGCATCCACAGCAGCAAAAACAACAACAACATAAAGAAGTATACGTGATAAATTAATAATAATAATAATAAATAAATAAAAATACCCACGCATCTTTTTTTTTATTATTTTTATTTATTTATCTATTCATCATCATCTTCTGAAAACTCCTGCTCCAGTGACTCCTCCACAATCTGTCGCACCCGTTCCTCATACTTATCTCTTGCTTTTGTAAACACATTCGCCGCCTCTCCATTCGCCGCCGAGTTCGGATTTGGATCTGAAAGTAGTGAAATAATCATCAGCAGTAGCGCCTCCACATCCAACGCAGGACTCCAGTGTGTTTTAAGTGTGTCCAAACAAATGTGACCATCGACGTGGACGTTTGGGTGAAACACGCGAGTGAGAAATCGCGCGGTGGGTGGGGCGCACGGGTACTCGTCCGTAAAGTCCAATCGAAGTTTAAAAATGCCGCTCTCCCATGGGGTGTTATCGGGGCCCAGCACGACGGCGCTCCAGTGGAAGAGGTCGCCTTTTATAGGGCGGGCGGAGAAGTGGGAGTTTTGATTTTCTTGAATTTTTTTTAAGTCCCGCATCAAACGGCGGCGGGCGTCGGCGGCGTTTTTGGGATCGACTGCCACTGCGAGAGCCTGTCGCACGTGAGCCTCCGTGACTCCCTGCTGATTATTATTATTATTATTATTATTGCGGGGTTCGAGAATAGTTTCAAGGGTGAGAGGGACGGGTGGGGGGGCTGTAGCGGAAGTTGCAGGCATCTGCAGACTCATTATTATATTATATTATATTATATTATTTCGTTTTTGCTTTGCCTTAAAATCGTTCTCGAAGTATATATATATATATATTTTTTTTTTAAATAGAAATTATAAGATCACGCAAGAATAGATGACTTAGTCCCCCTCCTCAGTTACCAAAATAAGAGAGAAAGAGAGAGAGACAAAGAGAGATGCAAAAAAATTTTTTTTTTTTTTTTTTTTTTTTCCCCCTACTTTTTTCCTTTTAAAAAAAAAAAAAAAAAAAAAAAAAAACCATGTATGATTTATATTAATATAAAGAATAAATATTTTACATAATGAGACATATTAAGAAAAAAAAATATATTTTTTTTTTCTTTATTTTTCAAATTATTTCCATTCAGTGAGGAAATAATTTGCTTCTTTTTTTTTTTTTTCTTTTCACAGCTTGACTCGTCATTTTCTAAACACGAATAAAAATAAACAACATAGCATAAGACTAATAGAGATGAGTCCAGAAAAGGAAGAAAAGGAAGAATGAAAAATAAATAAAAATAAAATATTCTCATAAAATCTCATTCCTTGCTATACTTGGGGGGGAAAAAAAGAACATTTTGTTGTTAATATTTTTGCTGTTCTTTTTCCATTTTCTTTTGCTTTCCTTAATTCTCATTTTCAATAAACTCTCTTTATTTCCCCCCCCCCCCCTACCCTCCTTTTCCTTCCTCCATTCATCTCATCAGCGACACTAATTTGGAGAGTTGCAAACCAACAAACAGACACATATATATATATAATTGAGTGAGAGTAGAGCTTAAGATATAATTGGCAATAATAATAATAATTTTTTTTTGTTTTTTTTTTGGGGGGGGAGAGGGGGGCAAAAGTTGATAGAAGAAATATAAATATATATATATATATATAAATATATATAAATTACGCATAATAATTCAAACTTGACTTTTTACGTGCCTGTACCGCCGTCACACCCTCTGCAAAATCTTCATGCGCCACGTATGTGCGATCATTCCTCAAGGCCAACATTCCCGCCTCCACACACACCGCCTTCAACTGCGCCCCATTCATGTCTTCCGTCATGCGGGAGATTTCATCAAAGTTTACATCCCCGTGTAATGCCATGCGGCGGGAGTGAATTTCAAGAATGCGTGCCCGCGCCTCCTCATCTGGAAGTGTAAACTCCACTTTTCTGTCCAGCCGCCCACTTCGTAATAATGCGGGGTCGAGGACGTCAATTCGATTGGTGGCCGCAATCACCTTTACATCATCCGTGCTCCCAAAGCCATCCAACTGGGCTAACAACTCTAACATCGTCCGCTGCACCTCCCGCGAGCCGTGTTTGCCGCCCTCATCAGAGCGGCGGGAGCCAATCGCGTCGAGTTCGTCAATAAAAATAATCGTCGGGGCTTTTTTCTTCGCGAGGGCAAACGCGTCACGCAGTATGCGGGCTCCCTCGCCAATATACATTTGCACCAATTGTGGTCCAGCGAGGCGGAGAAAGCAGGCATCAGTCGCGGCAGCACAGGCACGCGCTAACATTGTTTTACCAGTACCTGGAGAGCCATAGAGTAATACACCTTTGGGGGGTTTTATTCCAATACGGGCGTATTTTTCTTTTTCTGTAATCGGAAGAACCACGGCTTCAATCATTTCATTAATTTGTTTATCAAGCCCACCCACATCGGTGTATTTCTCCTTGGGTTTTTCTTCAATTTCCATCGCCTTGACGCGGCTATCATACTCTGGGGGTAAAGTATCCAAGACGAGATAGGTATCTTTATTAACCCCAACAAGATCTTGCGGAGATAATGTGTTAGCATCCACAAGTCCAACCACGGGTAAAAATACGGTTTGTCGATTTGAAGTTTTAATTACAAGACTCTTTTGCTTTCGTTTGGATTTCTTGCGCCCCACTTCAAGCTCCTCCACCTCATCGTCATCATCCTCCATGTCCAGTACCTCTGCTACACTTGCTACCAAGTAGGGTAACTTTTGATTATTCTTCACTCGCTTTTTATCATCCTCTAACTCTCGCCGGATACGTTGGAGTTCCAAATTTTTTGATTTTTCTTCATTTTTTAAATTTCGAATTTCCCGCTCCAGGGCACTCACGCGGGTCTGAAGTTGTGTGTCGGTGAGGGTGTCGAGAGTTGCCAACTCTTCAGTTGTTAACACATTTTCTGCGGCGGGGTTACTGCTGGCACCTGCTGGGCCACCAGCCGTCCCAGTCCCTTCTTTAGACATCAATAATAATAATAAATGATAGTAATAAAAATAATAATAATTTAAATATAAATAGTTTAAATTGTTTTTTTTTTCTTTTTTCTGTCTTTAAAGAGGGGTTTTAGGTTGTTGATTTTTTTTTTCTTTTCTCTCTCTCTCTCTCTCTCTCTCTCTCTCTTTTACTATCTCTCTTTTTATTATTCCTTTTTTTTTTTGTTTGGAGAGAGGAAAAAGGAAAAGAGGGAAAGGCAAGAAGAAAAGAGTGTTTGTCTTTTTTTTTTTTTTCCTCTACTTCTCTCTGTATATACTTGTGAATACTCCTTTGTTTTAGTTTTTTTTTATTATTATTTGGATTTCTTCTTCTCTGTGCGTTGATGGCGCAGATAGATAAAAAAAAATATAACTTAATAAATTATTATTAGAAACAAATGAGAAAATAAAAAAATAGAGAATAAATAATGAAAATTAAATTAATACAAGTAACAAAGAAAAAGGACCAATAGCGCACAATGCTATCAAATCAATAAATAATAATAAAGAAAAGATAGAAAAATACAAAAAATTAACTATAAAACTAGAAGATACAATATATATATATATATATTGGCGATAAATGTCAGGAGAGTAAATTCCTCTTAATTTTTTTTTCTTTTTTTCTTTTTCTTTTTTTTTGGGGGGGGGGGGGGGGGTGGGGGAGGGGGGGGGGGGAATTTTTTTATTTTGGCGTGAATTTATGTTTTTTAGTAAAAATAAAAAAACAACACCAACAAAAAAAAAAAAATCCCAACAACAACCCCCCCCCCCCCCCAAAAAAAAAAAAAACAATAATAATAATAATAATAATAATAATAATTTTATTTTTCTTTTGTTGTTTTTCGTCAATATTCCCCACTTTATTTTTAAATTTCTCTCTCTGCCTTATTTTCACGAAGTATTAATAACTTCTATTGATTTAGCTGTGGCACAGAGCTCTTGCATAATACTTCCAAGACGTTCTTGTGTTTGTAAAAGTTCAGCTTGACAACGCACAGCTTCTGCAAGTAATTCTTCTCTTTTATCTTTTACTCCATTATTATTACTATAATTAAAATTAACTACTTCATGAGCTAAACTATCATGCTTTGGACGACTTTTGGAGGAGTGAATCCCTGAAAGATTTAAAGCATATTTATCTTCTAATATTTGACGTAATTTCTCCACCTGATGTTCAAAGGCATCATCAAAATATACAGAAAGTGAAATAGGAGTATTATTAGAAGAAGAATTTGAATTTGAAGATATTCCTGGAGTTTTTTTAATTATTTTTATATTATTATTATTATTAATATTAGTATTCGCAGGAGTTAAATCATCTGTTTGAATTACAGGTGTTAGTGAAGAGGCATCATATGGGTTACGAGGAAGTGGACTTACATCATCAATAAGTCCTTTATCATTTTCCTCTTCATTAATAATAATAATATTATTATTATTATTATTATTATTATTAGGATTAATATAATGTTGTAATGCTTTTTCTGTTAATTGTTGCGTGAGTTCGATAACATCTGGGCGTAATGAAGTGTATACATCTTGTGGTGGGTGTACAATTATTTTTTCCTCATTTAATAATTCATTTCTATCGATATTATTATTTTCATTTTCATTATTATTATTAATCATACCATTTGTTACATTTACAATATCTGGAAATAATTTCTCTAATACGGCAAGTACAATAACAGAGTATTGTTGTCGAGATATTGCACCAGAATGATAAGGAGTTTCTAATAAGTGTTTAATAATTCCCGCAGCTTCTATTTTAGCAGGAGGTATATGAGAGAAATCTTTATTATTATTATTATCATTATTACTCTCTGCCTCACTGTGGTGCCAACGCCGGTATTCACGTTCAATTAATTTTTGTAATTGTTGAATTTCTTTTATACTAAAAAGTGATTTCTTTTCAGTTATATTTATTTTTTCTTTGTTTTCCTTTTCTTCTTGTTTGATTGGAGTTGTGGGGGCACGGTGACGGCTATGATGTATTCTAGAATTTTCTTTTCCTTTATTATCATTATTATTATTATTATTATTATTATTATTATTAGATTGACGGAGATAAGTGAGAGAGGCCTCAACACATATATTTATAAAGGCCTCACGTGTGAGAAGTGACGCGCCTGACATTTTACTTAATAATAATTTTGCCTCTAACACCACATCCTTTGCTCTCATTCTTTAAAAATAAATAAATATATTTATTAATTTTACTTGAATCCGTCATTATTATTATGATATTTATTTATTTGTATAATTGTAAAGAAGAAATTAAAAAAAAAAAAAAAAAAAACAAGAATTAAAAAGAAATCTATCTTTCTCTCTCTATATATATATATATATATATTTAATATAAAGGTAAACAGGTAAAACAATATATATATATATATAAAACGAATAAAATTTAAAAAAGTTATAGTACAACTGTGACAACAACACAGTACAAACAGTTTTTTCTATAATATCAATAAATAATTTAAATAAATAAATAACTTAACAACTTGGTCCCAATTCAAAGAGTTCATTTGTATTATATAAAATCACCACATCTCTCTCATTTTCATTTTCTTCTTCTTGTGTTATAATATTTAAAGAATTAAAAATTTGAGGTAAATGAGATTGTAAATAATTCATAATAAAATATTTTTCACCTTTACTTATATTTATTTCACAAGTTTGAATAGATTTCATTGTATTTTCATTATACTTTAAAGGATACCAATACCCATTTGCATCTTGTAACCAACACATAATATTTCCTTTAATATCATTATAATCTTCTTTTACTTCGATTAATTGTATAAATGGTATATTATTATTATTATTATTAGAATTTATCATCTCTTCTGTGAAATTATTTATATTTGTTATTCCTTGCCTTAATATTTGAAAATTCCACTGACGGTAAGAAATATTATTATTAATATTATTATTAAATTGATTCACAACTGCTGCAATTGTGAAACCATTCACAAAAGAAAATATTACAACGGCTATATTCTCTAACTTTTGATTTTTTACATTATTATTATTATTATTATTATTATTATTATTATTATTATTATTAGAGAAATGCAGAGATTGCAGTAAACATAATTCCGATAAAGATCCTGACACTTCTCTTCCTATTTCCTCTTTCATCAAAGCAATTTTTAATAAATTTAATATACTATTATTATTATTATTATTATTATTATTATTTAATTGAGCAAAGCGTGCTATTATACAATTTTCATTTCCACTTGAAATCCTTACAAGAATACATAACGTACTTTTTAATATATTTTCTCTACAATATATCATTTCCTGCATCACTAATTGTATATCTTCATTTTCATTATTATTTTCAATAATAGATTTTATTATTGTTTCAATCTCATTGTCCTTAGAAATATTATTATTATTATTATTATTATTATTATGATTTAAATTTACTGGGAGAAAGTCAAATAATGGATGTGAGTTTCCTTCATCATAAAATATATCTTTAACGTGAATCGTAGGTAAAAGTATATTATTATTATTATTAATTAATTCCCAAGTTATATGTAAGAAAAGAAAAAAACATCCACCTGAATTATTATTATTATTTGTTGAAATCATAGGAGAATGTATAGATACAATAAGAAATGTATTTTGTTTATAAATTGCAAATGTTTTAATCCTACCCACAAAAAATAAAGATTTTCTCTCATTTATATTATTTTTAGAATTAAAATTATATTCTTCTTTTTCTTTTTCTTTTTCTAATGATAAATTAAAAGAATTATTATTTACTAATGATAAAGAAGGAGGACATAATTCACTCACACAAACAATTTGCCCAGTTAATTGTACAATAATTGCTGTTGTTTGACAAATAATAAGTAAATAAAAATCATTTAAATGATTTAAAATATCTATAGTTTGTGTATTATTATTATTATTATTATTATTATTATTATTATTTAATATTTCACTCTTGTCTATTGATGCATATAAAGTTTCCATACAAACTTTATCCGATCCTGATGAGAAAATAAGTGTTAATGCATTAATAATATTATTATTATTATTATTATTATTATATAAATTAGGCCACTGTAATTTTGATAACCATTTAAATGAAGTAATAGTAGAATCTGAAGTTTTTATATATTTCTTAGAAGAAGATTCAATATTATCATTATTATTATTATTATTATTATTATTACATAATAGACAAATATCACCTGAACGAAATATAACAATTTCTTTCATAAAACAATTATTTTCATTAATTTCTATATTATTATTATTATTATTATTATTATTAAACAAATTAATAGAACACCTACATAATACCTGTAATGGGGCATGTTGCACACTACCAACATTATATTCCAAATTTAATAAACTCCTTAATTGTAATAAAGAAGATATTCCTATATTTAAAGGAAATATATATTCTTTTATATAATTATCTTTTCTAACATTTTCTTCTTCTTTAATACCTATACAAACATTATTCCAAATAAATTCCATCATTTCTGTATTATTACTATTTCCTTGCATTTTAGCATTCATTACAACAATATTACAATTTATATCATTTGTGTTATTATTATTTTTGTAAGGAATTAATAAAATAACATTTCCCTTTACTCCATCCCAATATAAATTAATAAGTTGATATAAATAAGATAAAGAGCGTGGAATTTCAGTAGATAGTGTTGTTGAAACTCGTTTAACTTTTACAATAACTAAATTTGAAAAGTTATTATTATTATTATTATTATTATTATTATTATTCCATACTTCCATAAAGACAAAATCACCTCCAGTTTGCATTGCTAAAATAACTGCAATCATTCGATCTTTTCTTCTATTTATATTTGATATTTGACTTAATTGATGTATATTTGAATTATATATTGGAGAATAAATAGCATTTTCAATAAAGTTTCCCACAGGGCAACGTGTTAACTCACCAGCTTCTGAGTAAAGTACAAAATAAAAATCTTTTGATTTTATATTATTATTATTATTATTATTATTATTATTATTATTATGAATAAGAGAACTCCATGTATTATAAATATCCTTCTCACGTAACATCGCACTCATTGGATATATAATATCTACTGGTCGAATAAAAAGACCCAAAATATCAATACCCTGAGTTAATTTATTATTATTATTATTATTTTCTATTGGAAGTGCAATGTGCATTAAAAATGAAGGGTTCGCTAATGTTAATGCTTCTAAACACCACGGCCCATCCACACAGGAGCCTTGAATTATTTCTTTTACACTCACCCAATTATTATTATTATTATTAATAGTATTATTAATAGTATTATGTGTATTTAACATACAAATAGATAAACAATCTATTAAAGGATCTCCTAATACAAGTGCATGTTGATGTAAAATAGCGAGTAATGGAAATTGCTGTTTGTAATCATGAGTAAAAGTCAACCAATGTAATTCTCTAACTTCTCCTGGAGTTTCACTTCTTGTATTAATAATATTATTATTGTTAATATTATTATTATTACTTCTAGTTACTTCTAATCGTAATGAACCTATTTTCATATGTTGAAATCCTCGTAACATTCGCCACGGAGATGAAATACTAATATTATTATTATTATTATTATTATCTTTTTCCTTTGTTTGTATTTCCTGCCAAGTAATTTCAATATAATCCAAATATCCTAAAACACGTGCGAATATAATACGAAGTGTTAATAATGGAGAATTCACATTTTGTTTAAGACGAGGAGAAATATGTTTAGAAATATATCTTCCATGCTGGGATGAAGATATATTATTATTATTATTATTATTAACTTCATTACATTCTAATATAGCAGTTATAGGAACTATTAATTGTCTAGGTAATGTAGAATAATATTCTATATCATTCATACTAGTAGAACACCATCGTACAGCAAGTAATTGACAATTATTATTATTATTATTATTATTATTATTAGCAATAATATTAGATATATTTAATTCGAAAGAGGCAAATATCACACAATTACATTGTAAAACAAAAAACAAAACAATATGTGGTAAATTCAGATGAATTATACTCACCGCAATAATACCTCCAAATTTTCCTAAACAATGTGAACACAAATTTTGTTTATTTATATTTATATTATTTTCATTTTCTACAGTATTAGCAGCCCGTTGCAATTCATAAAGAAGTGAAAATTCATTTTCATTAATTTTATCCCTATTATTATTATTTTCAGGAAATGTAAGATATCTAATACTGGGCATGGATGAATCCTTCATTTGATTATTTTCTTTTAATTCTATCATAAACCATAAACATTTATTAGTAAGTAAGAGAACATCTATTAAAATAATATTATTTTCCTTTTCTTCCTCTTGTTTGTTTAATAAATATAATGCGGATGAGCAGGAAAGTGAAGATGTTAATTTGTTTGCATGTAATAAACGAGACATATATTTGTTCTTATTTATATATATTTAAATTGTTATTTTATCTTTTTTCTTTGATCTACAAATAATAATAAGAATAAAAAAAAAGGAAAGAAAAATTAAAACCTACCTTTTCTTGATTGTACTAGAGAAAATAAATATTAAAAAAAAAAAAAAGAATATGCAAAATATAAATAATAGTATCCCCAGAAATAAAATAAAAAAAAGGAAACAAACAAATAGAAAACAAAATAAAATAAAATAAATAAATAGTATGTAAACTAATATAGAAAGTGGGTAGAAGAAAATAATATAATCAAGTGAGATGCACGCAATAATAATGATAAAAAGTGCAAAAAAAAAAAAAAAGGTTTAAACATCACAAATTCCTCATAACTCATAACTCATAACTCATGTTTTTTTTTTTTTTTTTTTTTTTGGGGTGGGGTGGGGTGGGGGGTATATATTTATACTCTTTCAGGAATTCATAAAAAAATAATTATGAAGAATATATATATTTATATTTTTTTTTCTTTTTTTTTTTTTTGATCTGTGATGATTTTTTTTTTTTGATCTGTGATGATTAAGTGATGACTGAATAGCCTGAAGTACAAATAATAAGAAATAATAATAATAATAAATAATAATAATAAATAAATAAGAGAAAACAAGAGAATGAGAATGTTTGTACTTCATACACCACAACCGCCGAAGTAAAAAATAAGAACACAATAGAGGGGAGAAAATACAAATATAAATATAAATATAAGAAGAAACAAACAAACACAAACACAAAATGGTATAGACACAGAAACTGTAAAGTTAAAAAGATCAATAAGAAAAAAGAAAATTTAGATGATGATAAATAATAAAAATATACACACTATATATATATATATATAATTTATTAATTTATCTCTCTATTTATTTTTTTTCTTAAATTATTATTATTATTATTATTATTATTATTATTAATTATTACAACTTCGCCTCACACCCATATTCCTTCACAAAATCCTCCGTCACAATTTCCACCAGTCGCGTTGCAATTTCAAACGCACTTAAACCCACCGCCCGCACATCATTTATTTTCCCAGCATTTGCTGGTATTAATATATTTAAACTTACTTCTACTCTTGCATCCTCCTCTTCATCTTTTAATATAATTAATGGTTGCCGCCGCACCTCTTTTACTGTCATGGTAACACCCTTATCTGTGACTTTTTCATAAATTCGCGTTTCATCTTCGGAAAGATAAATTAATTGCCCATGTTCTGCTGGAAGAACATCCACCACATCATCCTCTGTTAATTGAATGATTGGTAAATTAGCATACATTTCAACTTCTTGTCTTTTTAATATTGGTCTTGTTCGTAATAATAATCTTGCATCAGGTCCACGTGCATGCGTACACCACGCGGTTTGTACATTTACATACGCACTATTTACAGAAAGAACTTTTCCTTTATTATTAAACTCCACATGTATTTGATCTTTTGCTCTTTTAATAATTCCACTGTATGTTAATTGTGAACCTTTCCCTACTGGCATAAATCCTTCAGGTTTTAATAATAATTCTTGAATATTATTTATACAAGATTCTGGTAATGTTGAAACCCAAGTATACGGATGACTTAATTGCATCCGTTGCTGCAGTGTAAAGGAAGAGAGAATTCGTCGATTTTTACGAAGTATCGATGGATTTAATAATAATTTTCCAAAATCCACAAACAACTCCCCATCCATTTGTAAATTACTCATATTTAAACAACACCATTGTAAAACTTTGCTATATCGGGCTCGAATGGCAACATCTTTTTCAGAGGCGCCTAACGTGTAGCACTCCGTGTTCGCAGGAAATCCTGGAAATGCCGTGGTGTTAACTCGTGAAACCACAACATCTGCTGCAGTATTACTTATTAATAATTGAAAAGCTTTTGGGGCCATGTTGGCACTTCCCTCGTAGAAACCAGCCTGGGCGAGATCTAAAAGTGTTTCAGGCTGCATAACTGAGGATTGATTCCAGCGTCCATAATTATTATTTCCTTGTGATTGTTGTGAAGCATTACTATTATTATTATTATTACTATTATTATTATTATTTTTAGCAGCGAGGTCTTTGGAATGTAAATATTCCTCAACTTGTCGAACCACGGCGGCTTTTTTAGCAGAAGGATCACTGCGAACACCAGCACGAGTGAGAAAGCCTTGCAATTGTGCGAGTGAAAGAGAAAAAAGATTTCCTTCATTCCATAGGGCCCATATCTTTTCTGGAGAAATATTATTATTAGTATTATTATTATTATTTATATTTATATTTTGTGGGGGGTTTTCTCTTTGGTGTTGGCGACTAATAGCGAAGACGGAGGAGGTGAGGGGGGCAACAATGGAGTGTCGAAGTAATCGAAGCATAATCTATTTGTTTATTAATTTGTTTTTATTATTGTTTTATTTTTATTTTTATCTTCCTTTTTTTTTTTTATGTCGGTTTTATTGTTTTTCTCTATTTTTCACCCTTCCTTTTCTCTGTATACGTTTCGGTGTTGTTGCTTTTTATTTTTTTTTTTTTCTATTATTATTATTATTATTTTTATTATTATTATTATTATTCTCCTATTTTTCTTTTTTTTTTTTCTTTGGCACGACTATGCGGCCTTATTTCGTTTTAAATTTTTCCCTTCTTTCTTTTTTTTTTTTGTTTTCTCTCACTTTATCTCTCTGTATATCTGACTGATTTAAATTATTAAAGAGTGTGCGTAACAGTGCGCTAATAAAATCAATAATAATAATAATAAGAAAAGAAGAGAAGGAAAAAGATTATATATTTACAGAGAAGGTAAATTAGAAAAAGAATCACAGTTGAAATAAATAACAGTAATAATAAATAACATATAAAAACAGAAAAAAAAAGAAATATTTTTTCTACATTATCATATATAATTATTATTCTTTTATATATATAAAAGATATTTATAACCCCCTTGGTTGTCATAGGAATAATCAAAAAAAAAAAATAAAGATTATTAAATTCTAAATTACTGTAAATATAAATAAACAAAAAAAAAATATATATATATATATATAGTAAACCCCAAAAATTTCCTTTTCTTTTTATCAGAATTAGTAGGATAATGACACTTACAAATATATCCCCAAATTCCAAAAAAAAAAAAAAAACGGAAGGTGGTACAAAACCTACCCGTTTTATATATTAAAAAAAACAAAACAAAAAAAAGAGTCAAGGAGAATTTTAAAATACTAAATAATGCTAAATATAATTTGTTTTCACCCCCTTAAAAAAAAAAAAAAAAAAACAACAAAAAAAGAAAAAAAAATTCATCTATCTTTATTATTTTGTTTACTTTTCCAACTAAATATTAAAAAAAAAAAGAAAAAAGTTTTTTTTTTTTTTTTTTACAACCGCAATAACATCAATATATATATTTTTTTACTATCCTTCATGTGATAGTTACTAATGATGTACTGAACAAAATAATTAAATAATAAAAACCTTAATAAAAATAATTATAAAACACAGTCACGCAAACACAATATAAGCAAACAAGGAAAAAAAAAGAAACCAAAAAAAAACAAAATTTTCCTTTATTATTTTTTTTTTTTTGTTTTGATTTTGGATATTATATATATAATATTAAATATATATATATATATATATTTATATGTTAGTGTATACATGTGTTGATGTAGGTTTCTTGTATATAAATCTATAAATCTATAAATAAAAAAATAAATATATACATTTAATATATATTTATTTATTTTTCGTTTTTTTTTTTCTCTATGGGGCTACAGGAGATTGAGTACGAGTAAGAGCATTCCTGGGAGGAAACACTGCTGTGTCCTCATCCTCATCAGTTTCTATTTCTCTTTGAATTATTTTAATTAAACTTATTGGAGTTTCCCATAACTCTTCTCCTGTACTTGCAGCATTTATAAAACTTTCATTTAGGCAACGAAGTACTGGTGGGGCTTGTAAAAATATATTTTCTTTATCATTTTCTTCTTCATCTTTCTCTTCTTGTTGTTTTGATATTTTAATTTGAGAATTTGACATATTATCACTCATAGTATTACTTCTACTTCTACTTCTACTACTACTACTACTACTTCGACAACCTCTACAATTACAAATAGTTTCATTATTATTTTCATTATCATTTTTCCCCTCATAA
>JASANY010000935.1:0-160000 GCA_030849755.1 Trypanosoma avium | reverse complement strand
ATCATTTTTTCACACAAAAAAGAAAGTCAAATCTAAATATTAAGAATAATAATTATACAATCAATAAAAATAATAATAATAATAATAAAATGAACGTCAATCTACAAATAATCACAATAAAGTGATACAAACTACTCAGAAATAAAATAACCGCAAATAACCTTTTTTTCTTTTTTTTTTTTTTTTTTCTTGAATGCAGTGATAAATAAACAAATGAAATAATAATAAAAATCTACCGCTTAATTCGTGTCTTTTCTTCAATTTCTTCTTCCTCTTCTTCTTCATATTCTTCTTCATATTCTTCTTCACTAGTCTTTTCTTCTTCAGTAGATTTAATAAATGCTGAAGTCTCTTGTGGAACTTTACTCTTTTCATGAAATGTTGCCACGAGAGGTGCGGCCGGGGCAATTGTTGCTAAAATTTCTTCAAATCCACGACTTTCTTCTCTTAAATGATATGCAATATTAGAATTACTCTGTGTTTTTACATGTAATTGTCTATTATTATTATTATTATTATTAATAGTGCTTCCTGTGGTTATTGTTGATATATTCCTTCCATATTCATCATTATCTTGTGATATTTTAATTACTGTTGTATTATTATCATTAACTTCATTATTATTATCATCTCCATTACTGTTTTGAAGTTTCTTTAACCACACACGTGTTGTTGTAGCATCATATGTTAAACTTTTACGATTCCCATTACCAGCTGATGTAGCATTTTCACTATTCCCCATCTTACAATTATTATTATTATTATTTTGTTCTCCACTAAGGTTTGTAGCCTCATCATTATTGATATTATTATTATTATTTTCACTTTCATCTTCTTCATCACTACTTGAATTACTAATATCTCGGCGCCTTCGTTGCCACCGTCGCCTCTGTGCTTCTGCTTCTTCAAAAATAGGATCAAACTCTTCTGTCAATATATCTAATTTATTATTATTATTATTATTAATAACAAAATTATTATTATTATTATTATTATTAAAAGCAATACGACCAGTAAGCCAATCTCCTCCTTTAATATTATTTCCCATTTCAATATCATCTACTTCTCCAGGCCGATGTGTGCCCCATAATTTAATTCGTTGTGCTAATTCTCTATACTGACACCGACGCAGGCAACGAATTAAAAAATAAACCCCAACACTTATAGGAATTATAAGAAGTAATAATAATAATAATAGAAACATGGGGGAGTTTTTGTTTAGTGGAATTAGAATTTAGTAAAAATGATGAAAAAGAAGAAGATGTTTGGGTTAATGAAAGTGAGGGAGAAATGTTAATAATATTAGAAATTGATGGGGTTTGTGTTATAGTGGGAGACTTACTTATATTTGTTTACCTAATTGTTTTGATTTTATTTATTTACTATTATATATATATATATATATATATATTTTTTTTTTTTTAGTAGGGTGCCTTGCACCACAAAAAAAAAAAATAATAATAATAAGACGAAACTTTAGTAATAATAAATAAAATCACAAAAAGAAAAGAAAGAAAAATATATATATATATTAATGATATGTCATTAATAATTAATATTCTTTAAGCATAATTTTTTTTTTTTTTTTTTTAATAATAAACGTCTTCTTTCTTACTGAGTCACAGAGTTTACTTTGTTGTTGTTGTTGTTCCTCAGCAAAAAAAAAAAAAAATAATAATAATAATAATAACAATAATCACAGGTTTAACTCATTGCTTTTTTATTTATAAATTTACTTTGGTTTAGGAAAAAAAATAATAAAAAAACTACAGTCATAGCAACTAAATAAATAAAATAAAAAAATAGAAAAAAAATAAAGGTACAGGAAAGGGGAAATAATAATAATAATAAATATAGCAAGAAAGGAAATAATATTAATAATAATAAAAAAAAAAACCTCATCATTTTACAACTCATTAAACCTTGATTTTTATTATTAATTATTTTTTCTTCTTTTATTCTTTTAAAGATATTTCTGTTGCTCCTGCATTATTGAAGCCTCTCGCATTGCCACAGAAAAAGCTCCAGTTGAATTATTCTTATTATTATTATTATTATTATTATTATTATTATTATTAAATAAGGGTTTCACATTTGTTTGCGGAGTTAAATTATCGATAAAAGAATTAGATATATTATTATGAAAAGAAGGTATAGGATTTATTTTTGATGTTACATTAGGATTCATAATAGTATTTGTATTTGTATTACCAACAAAAGAAGAATAATAAGAATTATAATGCGGTAAATCAGATTCCAAATTAATATTTTTATTATTACATTTAGGAGAAATTAATAACTGATGCATTTGTTGAGTTTCATTTCCAAATGTAGCTTGTAATACAATTTGTTTTTGTCTCTGCATGGCTTCTTCTAATTTTATTTCTAAATGTTTTAATTGTTGAATTATCTCTTGACGTTCTTCTTTAATATGTGTTAGCGTTTCTTGTTCTTGTAATGCTAAATTACATTTACTCCATTTTACATTTTGTTCTGTTTCTTGTACTAATTCAAGTAATTTTGCCTCTTCACTTTTTAATTGTTGAATATTATAAATTAATGTTTCATATTCTTCTTTTATTAATTCACTACTTTTTGATTGAAAATCTATCATTCGTGCATTATGTTGTTTATTGCTTTGTTCTGTATATATTAAATGTGATAATTCTTTTAATAATATTTTTCGAGTGTGAATTTCATGTAAATATAATTTTTCTCGAGATATATGTTCTTGTAACCATAATGTTGCATGTTCAATAATAAGTTTCCCATGTAATTCAGATTGTAAATTATTTATTAATTGAATAGAAATAATTTCAATATTATCATTCATATAACCAGTAAATCCTATTATAGAATTATTTGTTATATTTATATTTTCATTTGTAAATGGTGAATTTAATATTTGACTTGAGGTATTTAATTGAGATGAATTAAATACATTCCCTATAATACCTTTTGCTTGTTTTCGCGCTATATCTCCAGTACCAATATTAAATATATTTAAATCACTACATTGTAATTCTTCTTCTTCTTTATTATTATTATTATTATTATTATTATTATTATTATTATTATTGTTTTCTGCATTAATTATATTCGTTAAATCCTCATTAGCTGCACGTCGTTTAAAAGCATTCAATAATTCTTGTTGAAAAGAATTCTGTAAATCTGTAGAAGATATATTATACAAGTGTTGTTGTGTATTATTATTATTATTATTTGATATAGTAATTCCTGTACTATTTGTTGAATTATAATAAGTTAATTTATTTTGCTTCTTATTCTTATTCATATTATTTGTTTTCGATAATATTGGAGAAGAAATTAATTTGTGTGGATTAATATATTCATCTTCTTCTTGTTTAATTACAAATGAAGAGGAAGAAGGAGACTTTTTCGGTGAAATTAATATTTTCTTTGGAGAGAAAGAGGAAGAAACTTTATTATTATTATTATTATTATTTATTAATTGTTTATTGGGTTGCCATGAGAGATTCTTTAACTTTTGTTTCATATTATTTTTTTCATTATTATTTTCTTCTACTTCTACACGAGAAGAAGTATAATTATGAAATATATCTTTTTCTTTATTATGTGAAATATTTATTTCATCATTATCATTATTAATTAACTTATATTGGCGTGCTATGATAGGAGAAGTATATAAAGAAGAAAAAGATGATATTTCAGAGAATAAAGATGTGGGACCAACTTCTCTTTTTCCTCCTCGCATAATATTAATATATTATCTATTTCTATTTCACTTAATTTAAATATATAATAATATTATTATTATTATTTATACTTTTTTTTTTTTTTTCCGCACTATAACAAAAACCAAAAATAAAAAAATAAATAAGAAGAAGAAATTTTGAAAATAAATGTTAGTACCTTTTTTTTTTTTTAATTTTTCTGCTTTTAACATGTAAATATATTAAGAGCTTCATTAAAAAAAAAAAAAAAACAACAACATTATCAGCAGCAAAAACGTTTCCACACAACTTCAAAGAAAAAAAAAAAAAAAAACACAACAATAACAATAACAATAATAGCAACCACCAAAAACAAAACAAAGACTATATATATATATATATATATATATATATATTATATATGTGTACACTATTATTATTATTATTTATTATTAATAATATTACCATCGTGTAATAGCTTCTTCATTAATAGGACGATGCCACGCCTGCCCTCTCTCTTGCAAAATTCTTTTTTGTTTTTCTCTATCCGCAATTTTACTTTTCGTCCACATCACCTCTGCTACATGTTTATTATCTAAATAATACATCCAATTCTTTTTTATTAATCTTTCCTCATCCATTTTCGTATACGGTGCAGGTAAATCTAATGGAATTATAAATTTCTTTTTATTTCCAGGTGCCCCACGAGGTTTATAGTGAGAAGCGTGTAATGATAAGTATGTTTTTCCTTTAATAGATCGTGCCCAGGCTTGTCCTTGTGATGTATTAAACCATTTTGTTTCATATTGCTCTCGTGCTTTTATTTCATCTTGCGGTTGATATGCTTTTGCGGCTGGAATTGTTCGATGAATTATATTATTATTATTATTATTTATTAATGTACCACCAATAGTTTCTATAGAATCCTCTGGTACAGTGTAAAACTCACAGTTATCGCGAATTCCCATTACAATTGGTTTTAAATCTAATAAAAATTGTTTATATATTTGCAATTCCGCCTTTTCCATTACCTCTCGCCCACGTTGACAAGCCTCCGCATAGGCTATTAATATTAACTGTTGTTGTTGATAAGTTGTTAAACGTAAAACTTCACAATTCACACGAGTTTTCTTTAAAAATCCTGCCGGTGTTGTTTCAACTTCCACGCGGCCGTCCCATGCTTTTCCCACAACTTTCATTTTATCTAATCGTATTTGATATTCATATTTATTATTATAAACGTAGGCTAAAATGCGATGAAATTGTCTCTCAGGCATGAGGCGGCCGTGATGGGCCCATAACGCCCCCCGCACTCGCTCTGTAATTCGACGATAGACTTCCATTAAATTATATTTAAATTTAAATTAATTGTTTTATTTATTATTATTATTATTTATTAATATATATATATATATATATTTATTTATTTATTTAAACTTTGTAATAATAATAATAATTAGTACTATTACTAATAATAATAATAATAATAATAATAGAAATAATAAATAAAATAGTGAGAAATAAATAATAATGATAATGTAAAAATAAAATGAGATAGTTTACTAATAAACACATAATTAATAATAAGTATATGAAATTAAACGATAAAAAATATAATACTATTAAACAAAACAAAACAAAAAAAAAAAAAAAAAAACCAATAAAAAAGGATAAACTTCCTTTTTTTCTTAAAAAAGGAAAAGGAAAAAAAAAAAGTCATTAGTATGGAGCCAAATCTTCTTCAGCATTTTGATATTTTTCCTCCAGTGAAGCATCAACTTCTGTATAATCTGTTTGCTTTACAATATATTTACAATTTATTAAATTAAATTTCTCTAATGCCTCCTCACCATATAATTGCCGACGTATTTTTTCTTCTTCTTTTTCATAATTTTCAATTTCTTTATAAATATATTGCATAAATATAAATTCATCTTCTATACTCCAAGTAAACCTCCAATCTAATTTATATTTATAGTCTTTTTCAGGCCAATTAGGGCGAAGTGAATGTGCAATATCTATTAAAGATATATTATTATTATTATTATTATTATTATTATTTTGTTGTTGTGGTTGTTTCACTTCTTTTGAAATAAATAAATTATTATTATTATTATTTTCTTCTTCTTCATGAATATTTAAAATATTAGTATTTGTACAAGGTAGTATTAATGAAGAATCCTCCTTTATGAAATAATATTCTTCATTTTCTTTGATTTGATTTAATGGAGAGTTAAATTTCCAAAAAAATAATAATTCAATATTAGATATGCTTTCTGTTTTATTATTATTTTTAATATTATTTTCTTTTAGAGAAATAATATTATACTTTAATAATTCTAAAATATTAGATGAATCATAAAGTAATCGATATAATAGTAATGAACGTAATAATAAAAATTCATTAAAATATATACTTTGATCTTTCATAATATTATAATGAAGGTCGCTTTTTTCATTTATTTGAAATATTATAAAATTAACAAAAATTTCACTTTCATTATTTTCATTTATTATATTATTATCATTATTATTACTTTTTTCTATAAAAGGACGTAACCAAAGTATTATAGAAGATAATGATAAATTAATAAAATTAATTTGAGCTAATTCATGTATAAGAAAAGCAATAAATGATAATAAATTCATATTTTTTGATTTTTTTTTTGATTTCTTTTTAAAATGATAAAAAAAATTATTTAAAATAATTTTTAAATCTGATAAAGTAATAGGTTGATGAGGCCAATTTGATAAAGAATTTATAGAAGAGTAATCTATATTTTCATTATTATTACTATTATTATTAATATTAATATTATTAGTTATTTGTAATGCAAGCCAGAAATAATGTGATAATGAATCTGAAATACAATTTCCAATCATTAACCATCGCAGCATCCACCACCACAAAGGTAATGATAATTTATATTTTATATTTAATATTATTATTGTACTTTGTTGTGTGAATTCTTTTGAAATAATTAAACATATATTAAAAGAAATAAAAGGAATCTTTTCATGTAAAGCATAAGCTACCTTTTCTTCAAAAGATAAATTTTCTTTATTATTGTTATTATTATTATTATTATTATTATTAAATTGATTTTCAGTTTTAATATAATTTAATATAAAATTTGCAATTTCTTGTATACGTGTAATGATATTTGCATTCCAACCAAAAACAATATTATTAGAAATTAAACGAAATGCCTGACGTTTTTGTAATAATTCTATAAAATATGAATATAAAATTTCACAACGATGATAATTACTTATATGTTCTTTACAAGGAATTTCCCATAAAATCCAAGGAGAAGAATATGATAAAGAAGAATTAAAACTATTAATTGTTTTAAGAATTATATTTGTTTTTCGTATAAATTGTCGTAATTCTTGAGAAAAAATAACTTGCTTTGGTGAACCTTCATTCATTTTTACAAGAATAAATTGTTTTGATATTTCTTTTTCTTTTTTGTTTTCTTTTTCTTTTATTAATAATAATGGTTTACTATTAAATAAAATATCAAGTCTTTCTTCTAACCAAGAAAGACTAAATATATCACATACATCAATAGTACATATTATTATATCTGCTTGAATACAATGTGAATGTATTAAATCTCTTGAAGAGCGACCAGGAATTTCAATAATTCTTACATTTAAGGGAATTCCATTATTATTATTATTATTGTTATTATTATCTTTGTTATTAAAATTTAATATAATTTCATTAATTCCTATAGAGGATTGTAAGAGAAATTTGGCCTCCTCATCGGCAAAAATATGTCTTTTATCATTTACAATTATTTCTACTTGTTGTGGAGTATTAGGAATAAAACCTTTTTTCTTTTCATTTATTATATTATTACTATTATTATTATTACTATTATTATTATTATTATTATTTAAAAAATCATCTAATTCATCTAAAAAATCATCATTATTATTATTATTATTATTATATCCATTACTTTTAGCCCACAACCATCGTAATATCATTGTTTTACCAACTCCAGCACTACCAATGATTACAATTTGTAAAGGGGATTTACTATGAAATGCTGCAATTGAAAATAATTCATCAATTCCATTTATTTTATTTTCATATTTATTTTCAAATGCTTCTTTAGTTTGTTTTAATAATAACTCAGGAGATGAAAGAAAAGTAAAATCACTTAATGGAGAATATATATCCCTTTGATTACTATCATTCGTATTATTATTAATATTAATATTATTATTATTAGAAAATGTAGAATAATTACTCCATGGACTCGTGGGTGAAAGTAAATCTATTGGTGAAGAATAATTTAATTTCTTTTTACGACTGTAATAATTATATGAAGAATGTTGTGAATACTGAAAAGTTAACTCTTCGAATGCAAGTGAAGTTAGTAAAGCATAAACAGGTAATATAATTTCATTTTCTTGATTTTCATTTCCATTATATTCTTTATTTAATTTTTCATTATTTTCATTTTCTTCTTTATTTTGTATAGATGAAGTTATAGTGGGATGTGATATAGAAGAAACAGCTAATAGTTTATGTGGGAATTTAATATTCGTAGCGAGATAACGGAAATTATTATTATTATTGTTATTATTAGTACTATTATTATTATTATTAATATTATTATTATTATTAGTATTAACGATATTTGGAACCATTACTCGAATACGAAATGGTATTTCTTTACTATATCTATTTTTTTCTTCTTCATTTGCTTCTTCTATAATAAAAATTGTCTTATTAGTATTAATTTCATCATATTTTATATTATTGTTAACTTCTCTAAATATATCTTCTTTTATTAAAGAATTATCAAAATTAGATGCTGTAATACGTATATATGGTGTTGGTGATGCTTTCATTACAGAAATTGGAGAAATTTCCCAATTTAAACTATTACTATTATTATTATTATTATTATTATTATTATTATTATTAAAAGAATTATTAATGTTATTACATTTCATAATAATATTTGGGTAATCTACACAATACATCCTTCGTGATTCATATATTTCTCCTGATTCACTATTATTATTATTATTATTAATAATTGGTAAAAATACAAAACGAGATGCAGTATGAATAGATGAAGTAAATTTTAATTGTGGAGAATTATTAAAACCTCCTGTAATTGTTTCATTTAATTCATTATATGATATAATTAACTGAGCATACAAAATATTTGGTATTACGTTTTCTTCTTTTTTCTGACTAGACGCTTCATATAAATTTGAAAATATTGTATTATTATTATTATTATTAAAAATACAAAGGAAAAAATGTGCAGCATGATCTTGCATAGCTTCCAACTGAAGTTTTAAAGGAACTTCTTTTCTATTATTATTATTATTATTATTATTATTATTATTATTATTTCTCTTTTGAGACTTTTTCTTCTCTGTAGTTTTAGTATTTAAAAATAATAATTCATTTTCTTCTTCTTCTTTTAGTGGATTTAATAAATCATCTGAAGAACGCATCTCAGTTAATCTCTTACATTCTTGTAAAAATGAAAATTCTTCAGTTTCTGTATGAAATTGAGACTTTTCTAAATTTATTTTATTTTGTTTTTCTTCTTTTTCTCTAGGACTTCCTATAAGTTTTGGAGAATTTATTATTGTTGTTTCTAATTCATTATCCCAATCAATGGTACAAGCTTGATTACTTTCATTAAAAGAAACATGCCAACCTTTACTATTCATTGAATATAAATTAAATATATTTATATTATTATTATTATTATTTGTAATAATATTTTCTTCTTGACATTTTAATAACATATCCACTGCTATTTCTACATTGAGAATAAAAAGTGCTCGATTTAAATTTCTCCACCACTGATTACATAAAATAATTGAATTATTAAAAGAAGATTCTGTAGAAGAAGATATTGTTATATTTGAAATATTATTATTATTGTTATTTTGAAACCATAATATAATTCCAGGACGTTGTTGTACTATATTATGTAATGAATCTAAATTTAAAATATTAGATATAGGAAGATTACTATCACCCGCTATATAAATAAAACACTCTGGAAATTTTTGTTTAAAAGAACAATTATTTTTATTTTTAGATTTCATTAAATATGAACTAATTAAGTATATAAGTTGTTCTTCATTTAATAACTCATTATTATTATTATTATTATTATTTTGAATAATAGTTTCACCAACAGTAGTCATTCGAGATCCTAACAATTTTACTAAACTATCGATATTATTATAATTATTATTACTATTATTATTATTACGTTTTAGTACTAATTTATGAATTACGGCATCCCCTGTTAAACTAAGAGATTTAACGATATTACAATTTCTGTTAGAATTTTCAGAATTAGAATTAGAAGAAGATGATGATGAGGGAAAGTATATTTGTAAACAATTATTATCTAATCTTAAAGAAGCTTCATGAATATCTTCTGTAATAAAACATATATTTTCATTTAAAGAATTTGAATTTATATTTTTTTTAGATTCTGCTAATAAAAGAACCCGAACGGTTCCCTCTAGTTTAAATGGAGTACATTCTATACTAGAGTTCATATATTTAAAAAAATAAAATCACTATTTTTCTTTTTTTTTTATTCTTTAATTATCAGACAAACAATGTAAACATATATTTCTTGTATGTCTATCTATCTAATTTAAAGAAGAATTAAAGGGGGAAAAAGAAAATAATAATAAGAATAATAAATTAAATAAAAAGTAAAAAAAAAAATAACTATTTCATTTTCTTATTTTCCTCTTTTTTTTCTATCTTTTTCTCGCCATTCTTTTTTTTTTTTTTTTGAATAAAAAGAAGAAATTTTCATAAAATTATAATATCATAAAGCAAAAAAAAAAAAATGATAATACCATTTAAAACACATTTCTCTTTAACTATAAAATTTATTATTATCCGTTATTTAATATTATTTAAAATTATTATTATTATTTATTATTATTATTATTATTAAATATATTAATAATATCACCGTCCCTGTACACGAGGTGTTGGCCAATATGTTTCCTTCTCTCCATAATGTTTCCATAACCCAACCGGCATTGAACGATATGATATTTTTGCCGTACTATTAAAATGCATTTGCTCCTGTGATCGTATTGTCTTTGTCTGTCGAATTTCATTCATATATTTCGCACTTGTCACTTCTCCTTCAAACTTTGCAAATTCTTCTGTAATTTTCCCACAATTTTTTAAATATGATTTTAATTCTTTATTTGTCATGCCTTGCATTGCAGCTTGTTGTTTTATTGTTTCATTTTGTTTTTGTAAATCTTCTAATGCGGCCCATGGGGCGGTGGGGCGAATATTCAATGCCTGTTGAATATACTGTTTAGCTGCCCAGGCTGCTTGTCGGCTTTCAATAATATCATTAGAGTTATTATTATTATTATTATTATTATTATTATTATTATTATTATTATTAATAATATTGGGTTCTAGAAGAGAAGGTCCGAATTTCTTTCCTGCTTTAAACTCCGCCAGCCGCCCGTCATTTTCTTCAACGAAAAATCGAGTGGGAGGCCCCCGCTGCAATCTTTCACGCCAGCGTGCTTCTTTTGCTTTTAATCTTGGACTTAATTTCTTATTATTATTATTATTATTATTATTATTATTGTCTTGTTTTTGTTGGGCGTAGGATTCAATTAAATGAAGAAATCGAGAAACATTACCGCCACGTTGAGTTGCTGTTATTGGAGGAGTTATTTCTGATATTTTATTAGAGAAAGAAGAGAGGCCAATAACGGCGGAGGTGGAGGAAGTGGAAGAAGTTATTTCTGGTAATGTTGTTGTTGTTGTTGTTGTTGTATGAGGTTTTTCTTGCTTTGTTTCTTCTTCTAGTAGTAGTGATGTATTTTTAATATTATTATTATTATCATCATTATTAATATTATGATTATTATTTCCTTTTCTCTCCTGTAATGTATGAGTAGTGGAGGATGCAGGAGTAGGAGAAATACCTTGATTCATTAAACTATTATTATTCATATTATGATTCGTCATTATTTCATTATTTTTATTATTATTATAGCTTGTTTTATCAATCTCTGTGTAGGGTAATTCAATAAATACATCATTAGGTTTTTCAAGACCTGTATTTAATCGAAATGTTCCATATTCTGACTTATGTCGTTGTAGAGGATGCGTTTGACGCCATGCTAAGAAACGATTTCTTCTTTTTTTCTTTAGGTCTTCTTCTTCTTCTTCTTCTAACTCATAGAAATCATTACCTTTATTATTTTTATCATTATTTAATTGAAATTTTAAAATAGGTTCCTTTTTTGTTAAAGATTTTGTACTTGTTTTATCAATATCACTTGATAACCCCAAAACAGAATTTTCTCTAGGATTATGATCGATAGAATCTAAAGGAAGAACAAATTTTCGTTCTTTTACTATTGGTATTTGTGAGGATTGTAAAATATTACCATTATTATTATTATTATTATTACTACTAGTAGAAATAAGTTTCTCCTTCTGTTCTTTTCCTTTAGTTTTTTCAAAGAATTCTTTTGCCTTTTCTACTTCTAAAAGCCTCGCCTCCTGTAAACGTTGGGCTTCTTCTTCTAATGCCATATTCATATCTCTCTCTGCTTTTACTTTTAATATTTCTCGTAATCGATCCCCAGGAATGAATCCTGAAGTTTCTGTAATAAGTCCTCGTAAAAACTCCATATTCATCCCATCCTTAGCTGAAGTTGGAATTATAAAAGGAAAAACTTTACGATATTTACGTCGATGTTTTGTAATTGTAGAATATATCTGACGCATCACAGAACACACCCGAGAGTGTGGGACGCTATCACATTTTGTTAAAATAATATAAAACACACCATGTAAGTTTTCAAGCCAGGTAAAATAACGTAAATCTGATTTTGTAAGTCCCCGCTCACAATCAATACAAAATAAAACAGTATTTACGGAGCGGCGAACCCCTAAATAGGCATCTGTTAACTCAATTGCTTTATCTCTCCACTTATCAGACATTCCTTCAATACCAAATCCAGGAATATCAACAAATGTTAATTGTAAACCCCCACCAGGAAGTTTTACTAAACCGTTTCCTTTTTTATTTAAAAATTTTTGTAATTCCTCTGGGGAGACGCTTTGATAAAATGATATTTGACGTGTTGTATGAGGGGTACTACTTGTTTTGGCAACATTTTGACCTAAAAGAGCATTTAATAAACTTGATTTCCCAGCACAGGCTTTACCAACTAATACAATTTCTTGATATAATTCATTTATTTCAAAGAAAAAATTATGATTATCATAAAGAGTAGATTTACGTTTTCTTATACTTTTTCTTTCTCCTCCTTTTTGTCCTAAAATAGAAATTCCTGCATTTTTATTATTAGTTTCTAAATTATCACGTCGTACTCCAGCTTGTTTTACTAATGAATAATGTTGTCCCAACATAATTTTATTTCCAAGTTGTTTTGCCTCTTCAGTTATTTTTCCAAAACTTAATGGTGGTGGTGGAACTAATTTTCCATTATAAGTATAATCTGAAGGATTTGGATGTGTTAATTCATATAATATTCGCCGACGTTTTTTTATAAGTTCTTCTCTTTCTGTTTTAAAGGCATCTGTAACAAGTTCAATAATATCTTTGCCTACACCACGAGCTGCAGGGTGGTGTTCGCATAATTTATTTTTTTCTGCTGCGGCGGAGACTTCACTTAACTCTTTTTCATAAAGTTCATCATCTAATATAATATCATCATCATTATTATTATTATTAACAAGTTCACTAGTATTCGTATTAGAAATAATAGATAGTGAGTTACTAGAATATAATTTATTTTTTATTTCTTCTTCTTCTTGAGTTAATTCCATTAAAGCTACTTGTGTAGGATGTTTTTCTCTGCGTCGAGGAGCAGTTGTAAGTTGAGAAAGTGTTGCATTGTCCATTATTTTTTTATTTAAAGATTGTTGTTGATGATATCGTGGAATTGCTCGCAGAGGTAAATGATTAAGAAGATTAAAAGAAGAAGAAGAAGAACAATTGCATCGCCATGTTAATCTCTGCATATTTATTATTATTATTATTATTATTATTATTTTATGTTCCCCCTAATATATTCATATATTATAATTATGAATTAATACTATTCAGTAACTATTGTAAACAAAAAAAAAAAAAGAAGTAACAATTAATTTTAAAAAAATTAAAAATTATTGTAGTTGATATTTAAAGGTATATATATATATATATATATATCTTTAAGGGGGGTTGTTACTTTTAACACAAACAAACAAACAAAAAAAAAGAACAAAGCCCCCCTATACATATAAATATAAAATAAATATATATTCAGAGAAATAAGAGAAAGAGAAAGGTAAAAATACGCCGAAACACGCAAATTGCACCCACAAATAAAACAAAAGAAAAATAAAATAAAAAAAAAAAAAAAAAAAAAAAATTTTTTTTTTTTTATACAAATTTTTTTTTTTTTTTTTTTTTTTTTTTTTTTTTTTTTTTTTTTCCCTCTCACCCCCTATTTTTTTTTTTTTTTTTTTTTTTTTTTTTTTCAGATGCTATGCTATATATATATATATTTTTTTTTTTGATCTTTTTCTTTTTTTTGATTTTCAATTTTCTTTCCCGTTTCTTTTTCTTTTTCTTTTTCTTTTTTTTAATAATAATAATAAAAGTGATGCAGTTTCTTTTTTTCTTTTCTTTTTTTTTCCTTTTTTTTTTTTTATTCTACATTTCCATCATTTCATACAAACTAACGAACTCCTTCAAAACATCTCATCCTTTATCCTTTTTTCTTATTTTTTTATTCTCTACTTCTACATATTATTATTATTATTATTATTATTATTATTATTTATTTTTTTTTTAGTCTTCTTCTTCTTCTTCATTCACAGCTTTTTCTACCAATAAATTTTTTATTTCTCTTTTTATTTCTTCCTTTTCTTTACCAGAGTTTTTTTTTTTTTTTTTTTTCCTCAATTGTTTTAATTATTATTAATTAATTTCATTCAGTTTTGCTCTATTATTTTGTTATTATCTATCAATCTATTTTCTTTGTTTCTTTTTTAGTTTAGTTTAGTTTCTTTCTTTTTTGATTTCACTCTATTTTATTCATACCCTCTTAAAATTACTCTTTCCGTAATATTAGCCCAACGCAAAGAGGAATAAGAAAGAGGAAATATCAAAAAAAAGAAACTAATAATTAATAATAATAAAGAAAAAACAAAAAGTGATGATCGGGAGCACAAAAAGAACAACAACAACAACAATAACAACGGCAAGTAGAAATAATAACAATAATAACAATAATAATTTAAGAAAATATTCTCTAAAAAAAAGAAAACGACAAAAGAAGAAAATAAACAATAATTATAATTATTATCATTATTTATTTGTAGAGCAGATTGAATTTTTCAAATTTATTCAGTGAGTGTTTAATAATAATAATAATAATAATAAAAGGTGAGGCAAATTTGTGAAATTGAAAAAGAGAGAGTGGGTGGGAAGTAATGAGAGAGAAAAATGAGAACGAATTTGTACGTGTGTCTGTGACAAAGAGAAAAAGAAGCCAGCGAGATTGAATAGGTAAAATCAAAATTAGTAAAGAAAAGAACGTAAGAAAGACAATAATAATAGAAAAAAAAGGTAGGGAAGGAGTAGTGATAAGACAGGGGGGGATTTTGTAGAAATAACATAAAAAGCCTAAACATAAATACAAAATAAAATAAGAATAAAAGAAAGACAAAAAAGAAAAAGAAGAAAAACGTGTCGTACATGGATAGAATGCAAGAAACCCAAAAAATAATATATATATATATATATATAATTTTTTTTTTTTCCATATAATGTATGTTTAAATATATGTGTTTTTTTTTTGTGTTTTTTTGTGTGTGTGTTTCTCTCTGCACTCACTATCTGTTTCTCTAGCTTCTTTCTTTCAAACTCTTTATTTATTCATTCACTCATTCATTCTCTCTTTCTCTCTCTATCTGGTTCTTATTCTCTCTTCTTTCTTCTCTCTTCTTATCCCTCTCTCTTTTTTTGAGTTTTCTTCTTCTTCTTCTTTTAGTCGTCACCCTCACGGTTGCGGACACGGACGTAGTGTAGGACACGTTGTAAGTCTTGTTTAATTTCCTTCAATTCCTTACTTTCATTTTCAAAATACTCCCGCATCTCACGTGCCTCCTTGCCATTATCCTCCGCCACAATTAATTGTTCTTTTAATTCTTTTTCAGTTTCCTCATGACTGCGGCGGTTATCCTCCAGCACACGTCGGCTTTGTTTTACCTGCTCTGTTAACTCTTGTAATTCTGCCTCCATTTGTACAAGTTGTCCAAACTCGCGGGCCTCATTTTCGTAGGCGCGGTGTTTAATAGCCTCTTGTCTTTTCTGCGCTGGCACTTGATGCTCCTTCACGTGTGTGCCGCGGTGTAAATGATAATTCTGCTCCCCATCCACTTGCTTAAGGCGATCTTTAGCTTTGGCGAGGCGCGCCATCTCTTCTTCCACCGTTTCACGCATCTTTAACTTTGCCTTGTCGCGGTCGTCGGTGGTGTTATTTATTTTATCTTCTTGTGTTGTATACAAACGTGTGGCCTCTTGCTCGGCGGCCCGTATCTTCTCTCGCGCTGCCTCCAGCCTCTCCGAGAGTCGCTCCAGACTCACCTGCAGGGCCAAGTCACCCTCCATATTATTATTATTATTATTAGTAGTAGTAGTGTTGTGTCCTCCCAGGCTCCACAGCTCCTGCACGGCGGACTTCTGCACCTCCTCCTCGAGCGCCGCCACCTCTTGCTCCAGCGCTGGGTCGTAATTCGCTACAATTTCACTTGCCTTTGCAAACTGCGCCTGAGCTCTGCTTGTGTCGCGTCGCACCACCTCCAGCTCTTTGCGGAGTCCGATGAGCTCACTGAAGAGCTGCAGCCTCTCATCCACCCCCTCCTCCCTGGCCCCCGCCCCCGCCAGCTGCTGCTCCGCCTCCTCAATAGCGCCCAGGACGGAGCGAATAGACCCACGCCTGGGCCCGCGTCTCTCGGAGGAGTTGTGATTGGTGGGAATATTAGAATTTGTCGTATTAGAAATATTCATATTATTATTATTATTATTATTATTATTATGTAGGGCTCCATCACTCGCGCCGGAGTCCATGGAGGTGTCGATGTGGCGAGAGGCCCGTCGCTCTGCCGCCGCACTTTTAGCGGCCGCCGCCTTCGCTCGTGCTCGTGCAAGTCGATCTTCTTCATTTTCTTCATTTTCATTGTTTTCATAATTAATTTCATTATTTTCCTCAGGGTATGTAGGGACCTCTTCTTCTTCTTCTGCTGCTGCTGCTGCTGCAGTGGCCTCCTCTGTCGGGTGTTGTACATTTACTTCTTCTTGAGGATATTCTTCTTCTTGTTGTTGTTGTTGTTGTTGTTGTTGTTGTTTTTCTTCTTCTTGTGTTGGAGCCGCAGCCTCCTCAACAGGATTTGTATCAAAAGGTTGAGAAACTTCAAGTTGTTGTTTCTCTTCTTGGGCGACGGGGACAACATCATCCTCAACAGGATACATATTCTCCTGAGATGTTTCCTTTGATTTTGGAATATCATCCTCAACAGGATACGTATTTTCCTGAGAGACTTCCTTTGATTTTGGAATATCATCCTCAACAGGATACGTATTTTCCTGAGAGACTTCCTTTGAAGCTGCGCCGTGTGAACTCATCTTTAAATAAAATGAATTGTTTTTGGTTGTTGCTGTTGTATTTTTTTTTTTCTTTTTTTTTTTTTTTTTTGTCTTTATTATTATTATTTGAATTTGATTTTTTTTTTTTCTTTTTTGTTATATCAATTTCAACCTATGCAGTACAGTCAAAGGGATTCCTTTTATTTTATTTTTCTTTCTTTATCTCAATCTCACGCCTACTCGCTAAAAACGTCTGTTAGACCTTCACATCATTTAATGAAAAAGAAATAAAAAGAAATAAAAAAAAAAATATATGTATATTTTTGGAAAGCAAAGATAACGAAATAGCAAAAAAAAAAGCAAATTATACAATAATAAATATTATGACTTATTTCCCACTCACCTACCCTTTCTTTTTATTATTAATTTTCCGTTTATTTATTCTTTTTACTTTATTCTAGGAAGTTGCTTTTAAGTAATTTTTATCAAAAATGCTGTATTCTTTTCTCTCCCCCCCCCCACTTTTTTTTTCTTTTCCGAAACTCTTTTAACTATTTATTAAATTTTTATTTTCTTTGTTTTATTTTTCTTTTTAGAGTATTCCCCACCATAGGCATATTACCCGGAACTAAAAAAAAGAAAAGTTTTAATAATAATAAATAGAGAGACGGAGAGAGAAAAAGAGTTGGATAAGCAAAGAAAATAATAATAATAATAACAATAATAGTTTTATATAGAATTCCTGACCCCCCGCCAACCCATTATCTCTTTCTTACTTCCTTTTTTTTTTCTTCTTTTTTACTTCACCTTATGTATATATAAATATTCTTATTATTTTTGTCTTTTTCCCCCGTTCCTTTTCTTTTTTTTTTCATTTTTTTTTTTTTTTTTCCTCTATTTCTTTCTCTCTCTCTCTTTTTTTTTCAATATTTTAAAAAAAAGCAAAAAAAAAAAAAATTCAAATTAGTATGATCTAAAGCAAAAGAAAGATGGAGGGGGGGGAAATAAAAATAAAAATAAAATTGTTGTGGTATTCATAGAAAGAAAGAAAGAAAGAAAGAAAGAAAGAAAGAGAGTATGAGAGGTGCTTTATTATTAATAATTCTTGATTTTTCCTCCCATAATTATAATTTCTTCTTGTACTTTTGAATAAATTCATCTTTCAACAAAATAATAAAGCAAAATAATAAATAAATAAATAAATAACATTAAATATATATTCATTTTTAATTAAACTTATCACTGCAGAAAAAATGTCAACTCAACTCCCACAATTCTAATCATGGTGTTTATTCACTCTTTCTTCATGCATATAAACAAACAAAATAAGAAAAATAAGAAGAGACAATACACTAAATAATAATAATTATTATTATTACTATTATTAAAATACGGATCTAAAAATTCAAAAACAGACAGAGAAAATTAATATTATATATATAATATATATATATATATACCTTACTTTTTTTTCCTCTCCTTTTTCTTTTTTTTTAATATAAGCAGAAAAGCAAAAAATAATAACAACAGTACAATAGTGGCCGAATCAAAAATAATGAATCTTGCTAAATAACTAATATTATTATTATTATTTTCTTGTCTTTCCACTCATATAAACATATATATATATATAATTTAACAAACAGTCTTGTACCTTTACATAAATAGATAAAATAAATATATATATATTTATTTTAAGCAAAAGTAAGAAAGCAAACGAGGGTAGAAAAAAAAAAAAAAAAAAGTCATAATGCAAAAATAAAGAAAGAAACTGATCGCCAATATAAGCAGACGCCAATAATTAAAAAAAGAAAAATTGTTAGAAAATCTTTAATAAATTTATATATTGAGATAAAAAAAGATAAATCAACAACAAAAAAAAAAAAGAAAAAAAAACTTGTATATTCATAGAAATCACATAAATTAATTTAAAATATATATATCCTTCATATGTGCTTCAATAACAAGAAAGAAAAAAAAAAAATAAACAAATCAACTAAATAATAATAAGAATAATAATAAAAAGTCATGATGGGGAATTAATATTACTAATAGTAATTAAAAGAATTTGGGGGGAGTGAAATAAACAAACAAAAAAATAAAATTAAGTAAAAGTCTCACATCACCAGCAGAGAAAAAAAGAAAAACTGTAGCAATATATAATAAATAAATAAATAAATAAAAAGTCATTATTGTATTCACGTCATATATATGTATAGGCCTTCACAAAGCCAAATATTTAAAAAAAACAAAAAAAAAACCTTTTTTTTTTTGTTTTTTTCTTTTTCTTTTAATTTCAATATTATTAATAACTTTAAAAGAGATGTGAGGGGGGAAAAAAAGTAATATGAGATATAATAATAATAATAATAAAATCCTATATACATCGAAATATATAAATATATTATTATTATTATTACTACTATTATTATTAAGCATTTATAATTCTGTACATTATTTTCTTTCACTTTCTTTACTGTTTTGAAATAAAAATTTCATTTTTATTTTTATATTTCACTCGTACCAAACGTACGTCGTAATAACAACAAGATACAACAACAACAAAAAAAAAAAATAATAATAATAATAATAATAACAATAAAGAAAAAAGTGAAATAATAATTTTAATAATAAGTAAATAAAAGAAAGAAAGCAAAAAAAAAAAAAAGGTGTGAAAAGGTGTGAAGACAAAATAATAATAATAATAATAATAACGAGCGTAAAGTGAAAAAGAATTACTTTCTCTCTCTTTTATATATATATATATAGTAATAAAATTATTAAAAATAATAATAATCATAATAATAATTAATGCAAGTTATAAGCCCACAAATCATTATTATAGTAAAAGCATCTTTAAATAACAAAAAAAAAAAAAAAATAATAATAATAATAATAATAATAATAATAATAACAATAAAGAAAAAAGAGGGGAAAAAAAGGCATCGATCAACAAAAGCAATTATGATAATAATAATAGCAATAAATCGAACATCCAAAAAAATAATAATATTTCTTTTTTTTTTCTTTTTTTGTTTGTTTGTTTTTCTTTTTTTTTTTTTTTTTTTTTTGGGGGGGGGGTGTTTAGTAATAATATAAAGAGATCAGTACCTCAAAAAGCATAATAAACGCCCTTTTTAATAAAAAAAAAATGAAAATAAATAAGTGAAAATCAATTTTTTTTTTTTTTACTCTCACAGACATATTACTATAATATTATATTATATTATATATATATAATTTCAAAAACATAAGTTTTTCCCCCATTTCTTTATTTATTCAATATAGTTTTTTTTTTTTTTTTAACTTTTGAATATTGACGTCAGAGCAAAAGGTGATCATTAAATATAAATATAAATATATAAAGTGTCTGTGAGAGTTAAGAGAAATAAAAAATAAATAAATAAATAGAAGGGTAGAGGGGGACAAAATGAAAAAAAAGAAAAGAAAAAAAAAAAACGAAAAAAGAAAAAAAAAATTTTTTAATTTTTATTTACATTTATATGAGTGATGGTAAGTAATGATTTGTATGCTTTGTTTTCTCTACTTGTAAGTCCTTTTATTATTATTATTATTATTATTAATAATAATAATCCCTTTGGGAGAAGTTTAAATTTAAATTTAAATTTTTTATTTTTATTTTTGATATTAATTTGACTTACATAAGAAACAAAACAAAAACAAATAAAAACAAACGCACACTCAATCGCTCATTCAGTAAAAGTAAAAGTAAAGCAAAAATAAAAAATAAATAAATAATAAAAGCAAGTGTATATAATAGCAAATGTAAGTAAAATATTCAGAAGGAAAGAATAGAGAGAAAGAGGAAGGGAACGAAAAGGAAAAAAAAAAAAAAAACTTTTATGACTGTTTTTATTTTGATTATTATTATTAACTATTATTATTATTATTATTATTTTTTTTTTCCTTTTTATTAATAAGTTTTTTTTTTTTTTTTTTTCCTGTTCTTTTCTATATATATATATATTTTTTTTTTCCCCCCACTTCTCTCTCCACTTTTTTGTTTCTTTCTTATATTAACACCTCACTTATATATACAGTTGTATTGGAATACAGACGGCTAACACGTTTATAATAAAATAAATAAATAATAGTTATATAAAATTATATAGTTAAAACAAGGATAAAAGAGATATAGAAATAAAATAAGAAAAAGAAAAAAAAAAAAAATCATTCTCAATGAAAAACAGAGAGAAAGAATGAGAGAGAGAAAAAACACAAAAGGCAAAGCTATACATTTTAATAATAATATATAAATATATAAATATGTAAAAATGTAAAAATAGCGATAGCAGACATATATATATATATATATATATTTCTCTCTCCTAGCTTTCTAATCTCTTTATTATAATTATAATTATTATCATTTCTTATTTTTTTTTTTTTTATATTTTTCTTTCTTTCTCCCTCATTTTTTTTCTTTTTTCTGTTTCCCTCTCCCTTTTGTTATTATTTATTATTATTATTATCTCTCATTACAAGGGTTAAGGGTTTTAAAGAAACAAACATTAAAACAAATATATTTATATATTTATATACATATAAATATAAATATTCCTTATGTTCAGAAATAAATTGTGTAAGAAGAATTAATGATAAGAAGAACAATTAAAATAAGGAAAATAATAAATAATACATAAATAATAATAAAATAGGAAGCAATGAAAAAGCATAAAATAAGTATGAAACAGAAAAAGAATTTAATAATAAAAATTGCTGAAGACCCGCCAATTTAATAATAATAATAATTTATAAATAAACGAAAGAACAAAAAAAAAACTTAAGAAAACCAAAGGAAAAAAAAAAAAAAAATCCAAAATGACAATTGACATAATAATAACAATAAATAATAATAAATAAATAAATAAATAATAATAAATAAATAAATAATAATAATAAATAAATAAATAATAATAAATCTTACTTTTTAACCTCGTTCGTTTTCTCTATCCTTCTCTCTATCTCTACCTCTCCTTTTCTTATATATATATATATATATTCTCTTTATTTCACTAGAGGATTATGATACGGGTCATGCCGCCACTTTGAACAAATATGATTTTTATAATTTAATGATAAGTTTAAAGAAGAGACGCTTGGGTCCTCATCTGGGCTTATTGCTCCAAAGGAATCTGATAAACACTGCCGCGTTGAAATGGATGAAGTTTGATTTAAAATATTTATACTTTTATTATTATTATTATTATTATTATTATTATTATTATTAATATTATTATTATTTATATTAATATTATTATTAGTTTGTAAAGTAAATGGACGAATATCAGATGTAGCGTCGGATATATTTCCCTCATGTAATGAGTGCATATTTTCACATGTAACAAATACACGAGAGCCTTGCACTTGTGTATAGGATCGCCTCTCATATTTTAACTTATTATTATTATTATTATTATTATTATTAATATTAATAATATTAATATCATTATTAGAATTATTATTCGAGTTATTATTAGAATAATAATTATTAGAATTATTATTATTATTATGAATGTTTACATTACATAATAGCGGCGTTTGAAGTTGAAATTCACTTGAAATAGAGGCCCCAAGTCCAGCATGTGTTGTGGTCATAGAAGATTGCATTCCAATCAACTCTTTTGTAGAAACTTCTCGACTTAATGTAAATGTTAGCGAAGAATTATTATTATTATTATTATTATTATTATTATTAATATTATTAACTCGCAGCCAACTACTACTCTGATCACCTCCACTAAATGAAAGTGAATTTGCCAATGAACTTGCCCCACTATTACTGTTATTATTATTATTATTATTACTATTATTATTATTAATTAATAATAATGGAAATCCTGAGTACGTGCTACTACTAGGCCGTGCATGTGGAGTTGGAATATATAAATGATGAGGATGACTTGTTATATGGGCTTCTCTTACTGAAAATAATGGAGTGCCTTTTTGATTAATTTTATTAATATTATTATTATTATTAATATTATTATTATTATTATTATTAATTTTTGATATGGCTCGTTGCCTAGGTCGGCGGCCCAGAGGTAACTCCGGGTCATGTATTGCAACTTCTTTGCATAAATGTAAAAAACTACACTCCTCCGCATACCTGCACCTGTCTTGAATATGTAATCTACAAATAGGAATACCATTAGCTTCTAATATAATTTTAGGAGGAGTTATCCTTGTTAATTGTTTATTATTATTATTATTATTATTATTATTATTATTATTTACTTCTTCGTGATAATGCCATAATTGTGTAATAACGTCACTTGAAAGAGAATGTAATAACTTCGCAACAGGTAATGTGTAGCCGATGCGAGATAACGGAATATACCCATCATTATATGTACTTTCAGGAATATGTAAGTACACATTTGCAAAACATGAATTATTATTAATATTATTATTATTATTATTCATAATATGAATAAAATCCTCATCGCCGTGTTCTGGGCAACACCTCGGCGTCTCTTTTGCATTTTCTCGTAATTCAAAAACAATATTAGGACTTGCATGCACTTGATGACAGTGTGGGCCCTGTCGACACTTATTATTTAAATATAATTGACATAAACTAGGAATTGTATGACGTTGTTGGGCGCGGGTGTGTTGAATGTATTCCCATGGAATTAATAACTTACGCGTGGCCGGGTCTACGACAACCATGCAGTTAATATTATTATGATTTAATGTACTCCCTTCACTAGCGTTAATAATAGGGGCGAGGTGCTTTATTTGTTCTTCAGGGGTACTCATGGTGTTAATATATATATATATATTTATATATATTTATATATTTATGTATGTATGTATGTATGTATGTATATCGGGGTAAGTAGTAACTAGTATGGCTTCTTGAGATTTGTTTTTTTTTTTTTTTTCTTTTATTATATTATATTATATTATATTATATTTTTTTTTTTTTTTTAGTTTTTTCTTAACACAAATACTCTATTGGGTCTTCAAGAAGCAAAGAAAATTTTAAATAAATACTATATATATTTATATATATATATATATAAATATATATATATATAAATATAAATATATAAATAGTATTATTTATGTTTTTTTCTTTCTTCTTTTTCTTTAGTTTAAGTCACCACTTTCCGATTTCTCTGTTGAATTTTGTAATTATAGCTGTGAGTACATACATAAATATTTTAATAATCATCAATTATATATATATATATAATTATTAAAATATATATATATGAATGATAATTATACAGAAAAAAAAAAAAAAAAAGAATTTTAAAAGACGCGGATTTTGTATTAAAACTCAAATAAGATTATTAAGAGACCCGAATAGAGAGACAGAGATATCATAATAATAATAATAATAATAATAATAACTAATAATAACAACTAATAATAATAAAGAAACAAAAGAAAAACAAAAACAAAAAGAAATAAAAGGGAATTTAATCCTGATTGAGGTTTTATTAATAGATACACAAATACAATCCTTAAAGTAAAAGGTGGAATTGTTCTAAATCTATAAATATTTACAAAACAAAAAAGAATAGAAATAAATAAATATAAATATATATCTTTTTTTAAATAGAAAGCCCCTGAAACCTGCTTATATATATATATATATATTTTTTTTTTCTTTCTTTCTTTTTTCCCCCCTCTTTGTAGCTTAAATACCACTACTAATACTAATATTTACTACATTTAAATAAGTTCTCATTGTTTTTTCTTTAAAATAATTTTTTTTTAACTCCCTTCTTATATATATATATATATATATATAATAAAAAAATATATATTTACTAATATAACCTCTTACCCCGAAAAAAAAATCAATAATAATAATAAAACATATATATATATATATATATATTCATTAATCCCATCTTCCTTTTATTTACCCAATATTATTATTATTATTGGGAATTTGTGTTATTTAATAATTTTCTTTTTTTTTTTAATAATTTAATTTATTTTTTTTTATTATTATTTTTACTGCAATCTCCACCTAATGTTTGCTCTGCCAAACACAATTCAAAAGAAAAACAAAACAAATTCTTTTTTTTTTCCCCCCATACAAACTCATAGAGAACAACCCAACATTTACAAATTATCTATAAAAAAGTAAAAAAAAAAAAATATATATATTTATATATATATTTATACATATTTACACATATATTTCGTTATATATAAAAATAAATAAATAATTGTAAAACAACTTTTATAGCGAAGAAAAAAAAAAAAAAAAAACAGTTGAAACAAGCTACAACAAAATATAATCAATAATAATAATAATAATAATAATAATAATAAAGGAAACATTTCACTTTCGCCTGAAGATTTTTGGCAATAAGTATATTAAAAACAAAAGTAAATAAATATTAAAATAAAATAAAAATAAAAATAAAAATATGCTCAAAGAGACACTGAATAACAGATGATTGTAAAACATGTTAATAAATAAATAAATAAATATGTATATATATATATATATTTATATACAGAAACAATAGATATGTATAGAAAAACACATGACAGTAAAAAAATAAAAAGTGTAATAAAAATAACAATAAATATCAATATCAACTATAAATAAATAATAATTACTATATTATTATTATTATTTCAAATCAACAATATTAGCAACAATCAAAACAACCAAACAGACAGAAAAAAAAAAAAAAAAAGAAAAGAATATATATATATATATACTTACTCATATATTCATATATAAACTATAAAAATAATTCGAACGTATTGAGACTCGTTTTATTTTTATATAAAGAAAGAGGGGAGGAGAAAAAAAAAAAAAAAAAGGTGAATAATAATCTTCCTTTTAAAGAAAAAATCAAAAATAGTACAAACAAGGGAAGGAAAAACAATAAAAAAACAAAAGCAAAATTAAATACATATATATATATATATATAACTATATATGTATATATATATTCTTTTAAAAAAGATTTAAAGGAATAAAATCAAAAAACACTATGTGGTGTAAAAAAAAAAAAAAAAAAAAAAAATCTGAAACAAAAAATTAAAATTAAAAAAATAAAAAATTCACCACATTCATCAATTATTCTACCCTCCCCAGCATTTAAATTCAATAATATTTATTTATTTATTTATTTTATTATTATTATTTTTTTTTTCTTTTCATCCCTTCTTTTTTCTTAATATATCTTTTTTTGCTCACAATTATCACTCTTCTTCTTTATTTGTTTTTGTTCTGTTTTTTCTTTTTCTTTTTTTTTTTTGTTTCTTTTCTTTTTCATTCGTTTTAGAAATAATATATTAATTATTATTGTTATTAATGATTACTTTGAAAATATTTATATTTATCTCTTTATTTTTCCCCTCTCTCTTCATGAGAGAAGAGGGTAGTAATAAGTAGAGAAATATAAATATATAAATATATAAATATATATTCAAGTAGACAATAAAGTAGAGTAAAATAAAGAAAAAATAAAATAAAATAAAATAGAAAACTTTCGATCGGATGAAACTATTATACAAAAGAAAAAAAAAAAAAACCAACAACTTAATTAAAAAAAAAAAAAAAAATTCTGTTTTATTTATTTTTTTTTTTTTCTTTTCTTTTTCTATCATTTCGTCTTAAATTAACACTATATGTATATATAAATATATATATGACTCTGTTCTTTATCAATAACAAAGAAGAACACTCAAAGAAAAAAAATTAAAATAAAAATAAAAATAAAAATAAATTTTAATATTTCGTTTTGTATTTCATTTTTTTTTTTTTTTTTTTTTTCATACTCTGGCACCAGAAACCTCCTATAAAGGTTGTGAACCAATAATAATAATAAAATAATAATTTAAAATAATTTATATTTGTTTCGTTTTAGATGCAATTCATTTTATTTATATTTATATATATTTATATTTTCATTTTTTTTTTTTTTTTGGATTTATATATACACTTGAATAGATAAACAAGTGGAGAGAGAGAGAGAGAGAAAACGTAAGGAATAAAAAACATAAAAATAAATTAAAATCAATCATTCAGATAATAATAATAATAATAATAATAATAATAATAATAATAATATTTAGAAGGAAGGAAAACAGAGAAATAAAAAGAGATGAGTAATTTTATCAACTCTCTTGAAAAAATACATTTATAAATATAAATACATATATAAATATAAATATATATTATATACTTTGATGAATATAAAATAGAAAATGTAAGAAAAAAAAACTAAGAATTTTGTCACATAATGAAAAAAGACACTGAGAACATAGTGTAGGGTAGGGGAAATCAAAAAAATAAAATAATAAATAATAAATAAATAAATAAATTACTTTATATTTCTCTGTAATTTGCGTCTTGTTTTTTTTTTTTTTTTTGGCGTTTTGTGTTATATATGAAGAAAAGGGAGGACCTCAACAAAAAAAAAAAAGAGAGAGAGAGGATAATAACTCCTTATGCAAAAAAAAAAAACATTATTTATCTCACTTTATATGTATATGTATATATATATATATATATATATCACTTATTCCTCCTTTTTCTTCTTCTTTACCCCAACCACCTTTTAATAATAATAATAATAATATATAAATAAATATATATATATATATATATTTCAAATTAAGCAAGTGAGTCAGCACGATATGGGTTATGTTGCCAATAACGTTTCCCACCAATATAATTATTATTATTATTATTATTATTATTAATATAATTATTATTAGAATTATTATAATAATAATTTCCTGTAGGATATGAGCATGCAACAGCATCAATTGATAAATTGAGGGAGCCTTCATATATAATCCACTTATCAGGATCTTCTTCTTTTTCTTTTTCTTGTTTTATTTTTTCTTCTATTTCTTCTTCACTTCCTGAAGTTTCATTTCTGTATTTATGTTGTAACTTCATATTAGAGGCGTGTTGTGTATTATTATTATTATTATTATTATTATTAATAGAAATTACTGGTGGGGAAGAGATAGTTTCTTCATTAGGAGTTTGAAATTTAGCAGGACGCAATAATGGAATTTGTGGTTGTTTATTATTATTCATATTATTATTATTATTATTATTATTATTATTATTATTATTATTTGTTTTATTAGTAATAGATGTTGAACATGACTGGGGGGTGGGGTGTGAAGTAAATGAAGAAGGAGCACTAGGCGTCCATGACCCATCCAAGTTTGAATTCCAAAAATTATTATTATTATTATTATTATAACTATAACTATTATAATTATTATTATAATTACAATTATTATTATTATTATTATTATTGGAATTATTCATATTACTGTTATAACTCTGCGCCATGATAGAATCTCCATTGCTTTTCCCATTATTATTATAATTATTATAATTATAATTATTATTATTATTATTATTAGAATTAAAAGAAGAAGCAGAATACTGAAGTGGATACCCACGTACTTGTTGCCGACGTGAAACAGAAGTAAACACAGAAGAAGAAGCTGAAGAAGAAATTCCTCTTTGTTGATTATTATTATTATTATTATTATTATTATTATTATTATTATTATTATTATTATTATTACTTTGAATTAATATTGAAGAAGTATTCGGTAAACTATTCGTTACTTCTTTACATAAATGTAAAAATCGACAATCCTCCGCATATCGACATCTATCAAATATATGAAGTCGACATATCACTTGATCACTTGCATCTAATACAATTCTGGGATTTAATGTGAAATCATAACTCTCTTCATTCATATTATTATTATTATTATTATTATTATTATTAATATTATTGATATTATTATTATTATTATTATTATTTTCTTCTTCAATAACACGCTGCGAACGTTCTTTTAATAACCGACGCAATGCGGATGTGTAACTTAATCGCTGCAGTGGAATATACCCATCATTATATAATATTTCAGGAATATGTAAACACACATTTGCAAAGCATGAATTATTATTAATATTATTATTATTATTATTATTATTATTAATATTATTATTATGATTCATAATCCCAGCATGATCCTTATCTCCATGCAAGATACAACACAAGGGCAAACTATCGACTTGACTTCGCAATGAATTTACAATTTCTAATGTTGCATGCACTTGATAGCAATCACTGCCCTGTCGACACTTATTATTTAAATATAATTGACATAAACTAGGAATTGTAGCTCTTTGTTGGGCTCTTGTGGGAAATATAAAATTAATTGGAATTAATAACTTACGCGTGGCTGGGTCTACGACAACCATGCAAATAATTCCATCATGTCTTTTTGTGAGGTGACGTTGTGGGGAAATAGTATTATTATTATTATTATTATTATTATTATTAATATTGTTATTAGTATCGGAATACATTGGAGAGTCTGTCATTATTAATTAATAATAATAATAATAATATATATATATATATATTAATAATGGTATACTAATAACTTATAATAATATATGATAATAATAATAATATATATATATATAATGATAATAATAATAATATATATAATGATAATATATAATATAATTGATATAATAATGATACTATTATTTTTACTACTAGAGGTGATGGTGTATTATTGTATTTATGTTTTGTTGTTTTAATTTTGTTTTGTTTTGTGTGTTTTATTATTACTATTATTGTTATTGATGTTTATTATTTTTAATTTAAAATAATATATGTATATATGTGTGAAGTGAACACCGTAGTAATGTTAGAAAAGAAAAAAAAATAAAAGAAGAAAGGAAAGGGAAGAGGAAAAAGGAAAAAAATTATTACTATTATTATCATTATTATTATTTTTAAATTTAAATAAGAGATACAAAAAAAACAATAAAAAAGAATTTCAAAAAACAATAAAAAAGAATTTCAAATATTGATAAAAAGAAAAGAGTAGCGCATAAGGCGATAGAAATCGAAAATAAAATTAATATATAATAATAATAAAAAATAAATATCAATATATATATATATATAAATAAACGTATTATAAATTTGAGATTTAAAATAGAATTCCTCATTTTTGTCCTTTTGGCATGTTTTCTTTTTTTTTTTTTTTTTTTTGATTTCGCTTTATTTTATTATATATATATATATATATATATAAATATTTTTTTTTTTTTTCCATATATTATTTTTTAATATTCTTTTCCTCTCTGTTTCACATAAATTCAATCAATCAATCAATATATATATATATATATATCATTTTTAAATATATTTTTATTTTCTTTATAACTCATCTCTCTACCACATTTTAAATACAAATATATATAAATAAACATATATATTTATATTGATAGTAGCAGAAAAAGTTAAAGAAAAATAAATAAATAAAAGAAATTTAATAGAGAAAGTACTAATAAAATAAATAATAATAAATATATTTATGCACACGCTATAAGACATACTTTTAAATTAAGCATATTTTTTTTTTTTTTACTTTGCACCAATTGTTCTAATATATATGTACATATATATATATATATATATGAAAATAATAATAATAATAATAAAGAAAGGGAAGAAAAAAAAAAGAAAAAAAAAAAAAACAAAACTCGCATTTGCCGAAATTTAAATTTTATTCAAAAGTAGAACACAACATATAAAAAAATAAAAAGAAAATAATAATCATAATCATAATAAAACTAATAATAATAAGAGGTAATTACTATTCAGTGTAAATTATTATTATTATTATTATTATTATTATTATTATTATCTTTGCTACCCTAGAGCAATAAAAAAAAAAAAAAAATCCTCATTTTTATTTATACAAATGATTTTGGAGAAATCAATAAAAGAAAAAATAAATAAATAAATAAGCTAGAAATACAAAATGAATATCCACAAAAAAAAAAAAATAAATAAATAAGAAAGGTACGAAATATTTCATATATTTTATATATAAATTTGCAGAATTTTATGTTCTCTGAATCGTTTTTTTTTTTTTTATTTTATTTTATTTTTATATTTTTTAAAAAGAGGGGAATAATAATAGGAAAATTTAAAATAGGGATGAAATAAAAATATATATATATTAAAACAAATATCATTTGATAGCGTCTTTTTTTTTTTTTTTTTTTTTTCATTCTGTATGCGAATTACATATTTATATATAATTTGGTTTATTTATTCATTATTACTGAGATATATATATATATATATTTTTTTTTTTAATGTCAATTACTTTGGAAGTCATATTCGTATTTATTTATTTTTAATGTTTTTTTTTTCTTTTTTTTTTTGTTTAAAATTGTCATATGATTTAATTGGGAGTATATATATATATATACTTATTGTAAACATGTGAGCCATAATAAGAGGGGAAATAATAATAAAAATAACAATCACAATAAAATAATAAATAAATAAATAAATAATTTTTCTAGAGAGGTATATATATATATATAAAACACAAATTACTGACAAGAAGAAAATAAAATAAAACAATTTTTTTTTTTTTTTTTTTCAGCCCCCCCCACCCCCCTCACCTTTAATAGTCCCATTCCTAATACCATTCCTTTATAAAAACAAATATATAATTTCAAATATATAAATAAAAAGAGTAAAGGTGAGAGAGAGGAAATAGTAAAAAAAAATAAAAACAAATAAGGTCTGGATGGAATGTGCTTAGGAGGGGAAGAGGGAAAAGGAACCAAATACAAAAAATAATTAAAAAAATAAAATAAAATAAAAAAATAAAAAAAATCCACAGGTATATATATATATAAATAATATTAGAAAAAAAAAAAAAATTCTGTATTGCTGTTTTTTTTTTTTTTTGTTTTGTTTTTTTTTCTTCCATTCGTCTTTGTTTACGTTCTTTTTAAAGTTACTAATAAGTAAATATATATAAATAAATATATTTATATATACCCAAGTAGTGATTGGTGTTATATTTTGTATTACTGTACAGATAATGTTTGTGTGTGAGCGTGAGAGAGAGAGAGTGAGTGAGTGAGGGTAGTAATAGGGGGAAGAAGTAAAATAAAATTAAAAAATTCATCATATCGCCTTTAATTTATATATTTATTTATTTTTCTTTTTTATTTTACTTATTTGCACTCCATGTGAAGGAGAAAAATCAGGGAAGATAAAAAGAAAAAAGCAATTTTTATGTTATTTTAATTTAATTTAATTTTTTTTTTTTTTTTTTTTTAATAAAAATAGTTCTGTTCTATTTCCTTTAGCGAGATTGTCTATCTTGGATTGCATCGCTTAGAAAATCACCACCATACAAAAAAAAAAAAAATAATAATAATAATTTAAAAAAAAAAATTAAAAAAGGTGCTCGTGGCCATCCGAAGAAAAAAAATAAAAATTAAAAAAAAAAAATGTGGGGGGAATACAAAATAACAATAATAATAATAATAAAGATGTTGCATTTTATTGATTGAAAATATAGTAAGGGATGAAATGAGTATTTGAATGTTAAAACGGAGGAAATAAAAATAAAATAAAATAGGTTTTTCTGGCGTCCCTCTACAAATCTGAACGCCAAAGAGCCTATATGCTTTTCTTTTCTTTTTTCTACTTTTTTCCCCTATTATCTTCTTTCTTTCTTTTTTCTTTTCTGTCAAAAAAATAATAAGAAAAGAAAAAAACAGGAAAAAAAAAAAAAAAAAATTTACAACTTCTCATTTTTTTTTCTTTTAAGATTCTGTTTGCTTTCTTTTATTATTATTATATTTTGTTCTTTATCTATTCCTTTTTATTTATATTATTATGATGTTGAAAAGGGTATAACAGGAAGAAGTGTGAGGCCTGCTCCACTGTTATTTTGCTGTGTATTTTGCATTGCATACACACCTTGAGAAGTAATGAGTGTAGCTTGTATTGGAATATTCCAATTATTATTTGTTGTTGTTGGCTGATATCTTTGTTGTTGGTTTTGTTGTTTCTGTTGAAGCCATATTGTAGAAAATGCATCAGATGAAAAGGAATCTGGGTTTGATTTTACAACATAATATTGCATTGCTTGTGATATGTTGGCGAGGTTTGGGCTATTCATACTTCCGTACGGAATAGCAAAGGCTGTCGCCGCAATATTATTATTATTATTATTAATATTATTATTAGAATTAGAATTATTAATACTATTATTATTATTATTATTATTAATATTATTATTATTATTATTATTAATATTCGAATTATAAGATGTAGGAGAATTTATAGGAATTGAAATGATATGATCACCTGGTGTCCCACTTTGGTGTCGATATGGTATAGTTGAACTCACAGAGTTATCACGAATCATTTCAATATGAGGAGAATTATTATTATTATTATTATTATTTTGATGTTGTTGTTGGACTCCAGTTGTATCGTTCATATTTCTTGTTGATAGCATTGTAATTGGCCTCTGCGAAGGTGAAGGTGTATGCATCCAAGGAGGAGAAACTGTAGAATTCATTGCGCTATTATTATTATTATTTCTACCCTGAAAGGTACTCATTACTATTGGTGGAGTATGCGAGCCTACTGAGTTAAAAATTCCCACTTGCTCCTGATCCTCCTCATATTGCTTGTGTTGTTGTATTAAACCTTGTGGATACTCCATACCTGATACAGGAAACCCCTTTATCCCATTATGTAAAGGCACCTTCGTAACACCTTCATTATTATTATTATTATTATTAGTATTAGTATTATTAGCCTCAATTGCAAATTTTAACATTTCCTTTTCTAATATCTCTCGACACACGTGGACGTACCAGCAGTCGGCCCCATACCGGCACCCCCCAGGCCCCCCATGCAATCGACACAAGGCGCCAATATTAAGTGGGCGTTGTAATTCTTTTGTGACAAATCGAACTAATCCACTGGTGTAGGCGACGTGTGTTAGTGGCACTGGCACGCCGGCAATATAAATAATGCGATGGGCATTCGCAGGGGCATCCCAGTAGTGTGTATTACAATCCCCATGAAATGTACAACAGCAGGGGCGACTTTCAATAACTTTACGCATTTGTTGAACTTCTATTGGGTCAACGTGGACTTGATAACAATTTTGTCCTTTACGGCAGCGGCCGGATTGAAATAGGAGACACAGACTAGGCTGACGCACGCGGCCACTGAGAGCTTTAGTGGGAATCATAGAACTGAGAGGGACATGTAATTTTGAACGTTGTGGGTCCACTACAGGAATACGTTCTTCTTCTTTATTATTATTATTATTATTATTATTATTATTATTATTATTAGTATTGTCATCGCATTCGTCATCATCATCATACATTATTTGGTCTTTTCCTCCCATTTCGCCTCTTTCAATTGTCATTTTATTATTTCCACTTGTTTGGTTTAAATTCATATTTTTAATATCATTTTCAATAATGGAATCTGAAGAAGGATTGAGTAAATAGTTTGGGGGTGATAATATGGGTAATAATTCTACATTACTAGGTTTGCATTTATTTTTATCGTTATTATCTTTCATTTGCGATTTAGATAAATTTATATTATTTATATTTTGCGGTGTTGTAAGAGCCATATTATCTTTAATACATGTATTAGTCTTTAATAATGAAGGATTTATTGGGGATGAAAGGGAAAATAAACTATCTGTAAGATCACTTTCACGATTTGGTAAAAATGGAGTAATAAGTACTGCTTCTGATGTAGAAGCTCCAACATCATCTTTAGATGTTTTCTTTGTATATTCACCTTTTACTTCCCCATCCCATAACATTGCAAAGGCATTTATAGTATTTTGAAATGCAGAAGGGGCTGTCATTGAAGAAGTCATTGTATTATTTGCTGTTATAAATGCATCTGTTAAGGAAGTTGAGGAATCTAATGAATCCAACATATCAATATCTTTAGTTAAAATCTGAAAAGGTTCTAGCCCACCTTTGCTTTTGATATCATATAAAATAGAATTATGGTTGGTGGAATCATTTTTTTTATTATTTTCTTCAACGTTTTTCATATCTGGAGTAAGTTGAGTATTATCACACATTTTAACTTTCTTTATTCCACCTAGTTGCAGAAGTGGAGGAAGGAAAAATAATAAAAAAATTGAGGAGTTTTTTCCACTAAGATAACCGATATTTACAATTACGTAATATATATATATATATATGTTTTTTTTTTTTTTTTTATTTACAGATTTCTTTATTTATCTACTTTCCTTCTTTGGTTGCTTTGAATAAATTTGGTTCTCTTTTGTTGTTGCTTTTTTTTTTCTGTTTTTTTCAATATGGGAAATTCTAATACAAAGCCCCTTTTTTTCTTTTTATTTAAAATATATTTTTTATATTGTTTATTTATTCTTCTTTTTGAAGTAGAAATAAAGAAAAAAAAAAAAAAAAGGAAAGCAAAACATAGAGTAAAACAGTAATATCAATAAGAAGGAAAAAACAATCTAACGTAGACAGTGAAGGTTCTTCAAAAATTAACAACCAGAATTGTATATCCAAAAAAAAAAAAAACTGAATTGCAATAAACACAGATATCATCATCAAAAAAACACCAACAAAGCGATACAATAAAGAATAAACAACAAAAAAGGAAACAATAAACTCTTTATTTCTTATCTCCCTCCTTTTTTTTTTCTTATTATTATTTTCATTTCTTTATTATTATCATTACACACACACACACTCACATATTACATTACTTTACCAAACTATTATGATTAAACTGCTGGGAGCAGTACTCTACCTCCTCCTCTAATGCCCGCAAGTCCTCCACCCCAACACTTGTCTCTATATTTTTAGTATCATTTAATTTTCTATTCGAGGCAGCCCCAGAGGCGGCGCTCCCATCACTGATATCTTCTAAATCATAAGTAGACTTATACCAGGCCTCATATCTAACTGGGTCTGGGGTGTACATTTCTTTAATTTCTTTATTAGCGTGAAAGGCACGGCGCCAGGCAGTGCGGCGGTGACCTGGGGCGGGCTGAGGCAATTGTGAAATATAACCTTGTGTGATGGGTTTACTAAAGAGCAGAAGTGAGAGAGTTCTTCGATGCATTGGCGATGAATTAAATATAAGAAGGAAAGGAAGACAAATAAATAAATTAGGAGAAACCAAATATATATGTTGATTTGTCTTCTTTTTTTTTTTTTTTTTTTTTGGGGGGGGGGGAGAGGGGGGGGGAAAGAACATATGAAGAAAAATCAATTTATCAATAATATTATTATTAAATTATAACAGTAACAATGGGGAAAATATATATATATGCTAAAATCAAAAAAAAAACAGTTAAAAGTACCAGTCCCCTCCTTAATATCGCTTGTCAAATTATTTGTAGACGTAGAGAGTACGGAAGAGAATATAAAGGTACTGTTGCGTACCATACAGATATGCAGAAGAGCAAAAAAATAAATAAATAAATAGATAGTAAATATGTATTAGTATGGCTTTCTTTAGAGTTGGAATTCTTTATATATATATATATATATATATAGATATATATAGATATATAAATCCATACTTTTCTTTCCTCTTCAGTGTGTGTGTGTTTTTTTTTTTTTTTTGTTTCAAAAATATTGTAGTGGAGGAACTCAACTTTTTCCTTCTTATTTTTTTTTTTCTTTTTGCTAATATATTCGCCTCGTTCCACTTTGCGTATGCCATCGCGTAAGACACCAAACTCCAAAGTTATTGCCCTCTTGGCTTGAAGAGAGAAATCCCCTTTTTTACCTATCCCACATTCTCCAACGTTTTAATATTAATGTTATTACTTTCTTTTTCTCTTTGCTTGCTAAAATAATAATAATAATAACAAAAACAAACATAAATAGTAGGTATGTAACTCTTCTTTAGAAAATTTGCTGTCGCTTTAAGTCCCACCACCATAATTAAAATAACCCCCCTTTTTTTTTCTCTCTTAGTTGTTAAAATATTTTTATGTTTCTTGCTTTTTTGTTAATTTTATTTATATGCAGAACAGAATTCACATAAATATACTGATATATATGTATACAATTATATTTAGATTAGAACTTATAAACCATTTTCTCTCCATAACCCATTTCTTTTAAATATCCCCCAACAAGTCCTTGATTGCGTCCATCTTTTTCTCCGCAAACAGTTTTCATAAATCCAGGAGGACCACTCACAATCACCATAGAATCTTTACGAAGAGGACTAGGCATAGTTTCTTCAATTATTTCCCTTGTAATATGTCCCTTATAACCAATCCAACGTTCTGGAGCATGTGTTAACATATAAAATACAGCAAATTTATCTGGATTTTCACGTGTTAAAGACTCCAGACGATCTTTTAATAAAATATCATCCTTTGTTTTATTACAATATACCATAGAAATATTAGTTGTATTAGAAGTATCAGAAAGGAAATTACGAGCAATTTGATAAGCAGGGGTAATACCAGTACCTCCTATTAACATTCCCAAATGAACATATTGGCTAGGTGTTATTTCCATAGTTCTCCAAGGTCCTTTAGCTTGAATTGTTTCACCTGTTTTCATACTTTGTAGGTGTGTTCCCATTTTTGAATGTGGGTAACATTTAACCATAAGTTCAAAAGAACCTTTATCAGATTCTAAGTTTAAAGGTGTATAGGGTCGCATAACTTCATTTCCTTTTTCATCTACAAAACGAAGAGTAATACATGATGGAACTTCAAAATCAAGTGGCATATCTTTCTCAGGAAGAGCAAAAGTATAAACTTTTGTATCATGTGTTTCAGTTTGTACTTTTACAAGTTTGTATGAACGAAATTCATTCGGAGAAAAAGCAGTATTTTTTTTCTTCTGGGCTTCCACTGAGGGACGAGTTTGAAAACAGCTAGAAGCCATTAATCCTGCAGTTGCTGCAACGATAAAAGCCTTCATTTTTTAGATTATTTATTATTTTTATTAGTCTTTGTAACGCTTTAGAAGCGTATAAATATAAAATGTCCACCTTGTGAACGTTTTAAAATATGGCAAAACAAAAAAAACATAGAGTACAAAAATATTCGGGAGAAAAAAAAAAAAAAAAAACAACAGCCAAAACAAATTCGAAAAAAAAAAAAAAAAAAATTGTAAGATTTCATTTATATATTTATAAGTGGTCGGATACAGTACTATTTCTGATAGAAGAGGGGAATAATAATAATAATAATTCAAAAAAAAAAAAAAAAAATTCAAAGGGTAACAGTTAACACAAAATCCCTTTATCTGTTACTCTCCATCCCCATCCCTCAGTCCTACAACAAAGGCCTTTTTTTTTTTCACCTTTACGATACTCAAAAACTTTTTTTTTTTTTACTTTTTACTTTTCTCATTTTCATCACATACACAGACATAAAAAAAAAAAAAAAGTACCAATCACAATATATATTTATTTATATACGCCTACAAGCAAAAAGAAAAAGGAAGATAAGGAAAACAACAACAACAACAAAAACCAAAAAGAAATGAGTCAGTTAAAGATTTTTTTTTCTTTTTTTCTTTAAATTGTAATTTAAAACTTAAAAATCATCTTTTGCATATACCCTAATTCTTTTAAAAGTCCTTTTAATTGACCTTGAGAAGGCGGACTAGTACTGAAATCTTTATCACCTGAAATAGCTTCCATAAATGGTGGTGGACCACAAACGAGAATAATAGAATCTCCAGCACGATTTGGTGGAGGCATAAGTGACTTTATCATCTCTTTATTCACATATCCAACACCTCCCATCCAATCTGAAGGTGCCTTAGAAAGAACAAAATAAGGAGAAAATAAAGGATAATCCTCCATAAGTTCATTAAGTTCATTTCCCAATAAAACATCTTCTTTTCGAGTATTAGCATAAATAAGAGAAATTTCTGTTGAATTTTTCGGTGCACGAAGAACATTACGGGCTACTTGGTACATTGGAGCAATACCTGTGCCTCCTGCAATCATACCAATATGTTTATATTGATTAGATTTAATTGGAATCTTAACCCACGGACCTTTAAATTCTGCAGAATCACCTTTTTTTAAAGAAAAAAGGTGATTTCCCATTTTTGAATTTTGATATTTTTTTACTATAAGTTCAAAATAACCACGTTGATCACTTTTATTTATAGGAGTATAAGGACGAACAACTTCATTACCATCTTTATCAATATATCTTATCGTTATGCAAGAAGCAATTTCAAGATTTAAAGGCATATCAGCTTCTGGAAGAGCAAATCGAAGAACCCTCGTATTATGTGACTCATCATAAGAGTTAATCAATGTAAAAGATCGGTATTCAGATTGCGAAAATGGTCCTTTCTGTGCGGAGCAATCCACTAATCCAGAATTATACCAATTAGAGGTAATAAACCCCAAAGCAGTAGCAGCAAATAAACCCTTCATTATACTTTTATAAGTAATAGTTATAATTGTAATAGAAATATAATGGAAAAAAAAAAAGAAAGAAAGAAAGAAAATATCCAAGAAAATATATATATATATATATATATCTAAAAAAACAAATATAATATCAATTATTCTTCATTCTTTGGATTTTTTTTTTTTTGGGGGGGGGGGCCGGGGGGGGGGGGGGGGGGTTTGGGTTTTTTTTTCCCTTTTTTTTTTGGGGGGGGGGGGGGGGGGGGGGCTTTTGTGGTGCCACTACCTTGTGTGATGCTAATGTGCTTACGGGTGTAAGGTTTACTCTGCTTGTAGGTGTTTGTGTGGGTAGTTGTGAGGGGTAACTGTGTGGAAGGCTGTGATTGTGTTGGGTAGCTGCGTTGGGTAGCTGTGTTNCCCCCCCCCCCCCCCCCCCCCCTTTTTTTTGTTGTTGTTAGAATGGGTATGCAATACCACTAGATTTACCTACACAAGATAAACAAACAAATTATTATTAAAATTATTACTTACCTTGTACTGTTATTAAGTAACTAGGAAACCCCATATCCTTTTCTAAATGAACTCTAAGTTTATTCAACCAATCGCCTCCTAAATGAAGTTCAAGTGGAATTTTTGTACTCTCTTTAATTTTTTGCATTTCTTTAGAAGGATCATAAACAGAACATGAAGTTGAAAATAAATTTTTCCATTGGTTTGCTAGAGAAGTAAGATTAAAACCATATGTATCTAGGTTTCTTACCACTGTCACTATTTTATTTCCCATACGTTTTACAGTACACATTTGTATTTTAGGTAAATCACCCTTCTTTATAGAACGTGTAACAATAGTTTTAGAACCTGCAATACCATTAATAATTTGATTTGTTTCCATCGTAATTTGATGAAGAGGGGTAAACATTTTTTGAATAACAATATTTTCAATTGCAGTTATTAATAAAAAATTAACTGAATCATTTTTACAAAGACAAGAAAGAGCTCGACTTAATTCCACAAGTGGTGGTCCATCATTCTTTTCTTGAGTTTGTAAAAGACCTTTAGATAAAATATATTTTCGAAGGTTATCACATAAATGTTTTCGTGAATATAATTCATTTAAAAAATCATTATTATTATTATCATAATTATTTTCTTCTTTCATTTTTTCATCAAGATTATCTGATAAATCACCTGTACAAATAATTTTTTTTAATTCAAAGGGATTTCCACTTCTAGGATAAAATAAATTTTCAATTGATACAATACGACTTTTAAAAATTCCTTTACCACCATCTCGAAGTATTTGTTGTTCAGCTTCTAAAATTTCTTCACTTTTTGCAGGTTCATGAATTAAACATAAAAAATCAGCATAAAAACGACGGTGCTTTTTCAATAAATCACCTGATTTATTTATTGAAACAATAAAATGGTTTCCTTTTTTTTCTTCAGAAATAGTAAGTAAATCACTTCTAGAAAGAAGAAAAGGAAGAGCCTTTTTGTATTTTGTTTGCTTAAAATCAATACGAATTTTTTCATTTGGAATTCTTGGATAATTAGATATTAATAATGGTAAAAATTCAGTTAGAGGTATAGGAAGTGAAGACTTTGAAAGACTTTTAATTGCTTCACAAAGTGCAAAATCTAATAGTTCATCTTCATCTTTAAGTTTTTCTAAGATAGATTTCAATATTTCATCATCTTTACATACTAAATAACATTCTGATAATTCTGTTAAAACATTTTCTTCTTGCTGTTGTTGTTGTTGTTGTTCTTCTTCTCTTAAATTTTTATCTATTTCATAATTATCATTAATATTTTTTTCTTTTATTATTTCTTCTGTAACTTCAGTATTTTTAAAAACTGATGGTATAATAGAAGTAGAAGATGTACAATAAGCATTAAAAAATGTAAAATAAGATTCCCATAAAGGATCTTTATAAGAATGTAAAATATAAACACCTCTTCCTCGTTCGCTACGATTTATAAGATCCTCAGTTGATATTCCAACTGCATATGGCCAAGAATTACCTAAAGAATAAATAAAAGTAATTTCTCCTATTTTTAGAGATTTTTGATTATTTAAAGTTATATCAACTATTCCAGGTATCATAAGGTGAGCTCCAGAAATAATAAATTGTGATGTTGCACCTCTACACCAAATACTTGATCCATACAATGATGGAACTTTTATATCTTCTTTTTTATAATAATTTCTTATCAAAAAGAAAAAAAATAAAGTTGGAAAAATTATTTCTTTCCCCCTTGGAAAAAAAAAATTTGCATCATCAGGTAAAGATGAAATCGAAATAACTAAAGGAATTTCATTTACTAAATAAAATAAGGCAGATCCTCCAGTTGAAAATTCCCATGTTACTTTACTAACATTATCTCCTTTTTTCCAGAAAGATTCTATACATTCTCCATAATCCTTTTCCAAACAAGAAATTACAGTTTCTCTAAGTTTTTTAGATTCTCTTTTACTTATTATTGATAATTCTTTAACTGTATGTTTTTTGTGAAACATAACTACTAGGAAAAAAAGAAAAGAATGATTAAAAAAAAACAATAATAATAAATAAAACTCTTCAAATTCATTTTTTTTTTTTTTTTAATAAAGAAAAACCTACATTATCTATATATATATAGATACTATTCATAATAAATTACAAAAATTTATTTCAACAAAATTCCCATTTCATTACTCTGGTTTACATTAGACATATACAAACAAAAGCGACAAAAAAAAAAAAAAAAAACCCTTATTACTGTTTTTTTTTATTTTTATTATTTTGTTTCTTTGTATTAAACAGAAGCAAGAGCTAAATAAAGTCATTGCTACAAATACTACTTTGCCTTTGCAGTTGATTTCTTTTTTTGGTTTCTTTTTGAAATTCCTTTTGGTGGTTGAGGATATCTCTTAGCAAGAATAATTTCTAATATTTTAAAAAGTTCATCAGGTATATTATCATTATGTCGAAGCCAAAGAGTATGTAAATTTTCATTATATTTAATTGTAGAAGATTCAATTTCTTTTTTTTCTTCTACACTTTTTTCTAAAAGGTTTTTATCCACTATATCTTCATTTTTTTCTAATATTCCTTGTATAGAAAATTTCGTTGACATACTTTTTATTTCATCACTTTGACTTAATTCAAATGGATCCTTTTCACGTATTTTCTCTGAAAGATCAGGTGAAAGAGAATTTAAAATAGGTTCTAAAGAGTCTACTAATTTAAAAACACCATAGAAAGTAATGCGATTAGCACGTAGATTTAAAGTTTTTATAGTTAAAGAAGATCTTAGAGATGAAGCTATAGCAAGAGCTCCATCATCATGTATTCCATTACATGACATATGAAGTGTTTCTAAATTTTTAATACATTCTGATGCAGCAACTGCTCCTTTATCACCTATATTATTTCCATCAACATTTAAATGTCTTAAATATCTATTCCTTTTTAGACAAGAAAAAAATTCTACTGCAGCATCTTCTTGCATATCACACATTGATATATCTAATACTGTTATAGTATTATTTAAAATAAGTTTTCGTCCAATACAAATACACCTTTCAGGTCCTAAAAAAAAAGAAGATAAATTTATTTTAAGTCCCCAAAGAGGTGGAGGATTTAAATATTTTTGCATAGCTATAGCGGCTTCTTCACTAGGTCTTAATCTCCAAATATTACAGCTAGGAGCATCAGGATCAGGAGGTACAGTAGCTACCTCAATTGTTTCCAAAGCACGCTTAAAAGCAACATCCACCTCATCTGTCATATTCCTTTTTTTTTTTTTTCGTTATTTAAATAAATGAATTAAAAAAAAAGAGCTACGCCAAGGAAAGAGATTTAAAAGAAAAGAAATAATAATAATAATTTGGTTAATATGCCTGCCATTGTTTTTTTTATCCCCTTTAAACAGCATCCCCAAAAAACAAGAAAACCAACCAAAAAACAATAAGAAAGTGAAAAAAAAAAAAAAAAAAAAACAACGACAACAGCGAACCCCGCAACGGGGGATCACCACCGCCGCCCAATCATCAGAAAAAAAAAAAAGCTGGGGGTGCCCCTCGACCCTTTCCCCATCCGGGCGCGGAGCCGGGGACGCCACGCCGCAGACGGAACGTTCACCCCGCCCCGGTGCGACCGGGGGGGAGGGGGGCAGGGTGGTGTCCTTCCCTTCCCGTTTTTGGATCCGGGGGTTTGGCGTCCTTCCTGGTTTCTTGGGGGGCTTTCTTCTTTCTCTCTCTGTGGTGCGTGGCGGGGGTTTCCGCCCCCTTATTTCTTAGTTCTTGGTCCCGTGAGTGTTTTTTTTTTTCTTTCTTTCTTTATGCATGTTTTTGATGTGGTTTACACTTGTATTTTACCACGAAACATCTATTATTAAACTAAATAAATAAAATAATTTTCTTTTCTTCTTTTTTGTTGTTTGAAAGGTTGTTGTTGTTGTTTTTTTTTTTTTTTTTGACCTTATTTTTTTTATGGAAAATCAGAGCGCTTTACAACAAGAGGAAAGAGATGCCGAATTGGCAAGACAGTTGCATGAGGAAATAAATGGACCAGCGGTTTCTCAAGAAAATCCCCAAAATAATATTGTTCAATCTGAGGGTGGAACTTCAATTGCATGCCCTGCCTGTACTTTTGTTAATTCTCTTCAAAATATTGATCCAGAACGTCGATATAAATGTATTCAATGTTATACTGCTCTTCCTATTCCTCAGACAATTGAAGTTACAAATTCATCAAAAAGTAAGGAAAAGTTAATAAAATGTAGTGCTTGTCTTTGCTTAAACAGAATGCCACAAGGTAATTTTGATGCTATTGTTTGTGGTGGTTGTTGTCATGATTTAAAAAATAAAACTGCAAGTAATGATCTTGAACCATCTGTGCAAACCCCAGTACCTAAAACTCGGAGAGTACAAGTTCGTTGTGGTGAATGTAGTAGTATTAATGCTGTACAGATTGATACAACAGTTTCGAATGTAAGATTTGAGTGTGGGTCTTGTCAAACTGTAAACGAAGTATCATTATAGTAGTGAAAAAAAAAAAAACATTATATCTGAAATTGCTTTCATTTTTTTTTTTCTCTTTTTTTTTTATTATGGTATTTATTGACGGTAGTAAATATTCCTTGTTTTATTTTTTATTTTTTTGTAATTAATTTAATTCTTGCCATTTTTTATTACAGAAATAGTTTTAAAGCATTTTTTTTTTTTCTTTTTTTTGTGGTACCTTGATCTTTTTTTGATGATTTTTTTTTTTTTTTTCCTTTGTTGTTTCTTTTTTTTTTTTTCAAATTAAAGAAATATTGAAAAATAATAATAATAAAATAGAGAAATAAGTTATTATGGGAAGAGTCGGAGAGTACGAAGTTTTGGAAACTGTAGGTGCAGGTGCCTTTAGCAAAGTCAAAAGGGTAAGACACATACCTACTGGTGCATGTTTTGTTGCTAAAATTATTCCGAAAACAAATCAAAGAGTAGAAACAGATGTAAGACTAGAAATTTCTATTCTTCGGAGATTAAAACATCGTAATATTGTTCAACTTGTTGAAATATTGGAAAGTCCTAATAATTATTATATTATTCTTGAACCTGTACTTGGAGGAGATGTTTGTAAACTTATTTTATCTCAAGATGGTTGTCTTTCAGAAGAAATTGTGGCTGGACTTTTCTTTCAACTTTTGGCAGGTGTTCGTGTTTGTCATCAAAATGGAGTGGCACACAGGGATTTAAAACCTGAAAATCTTCTTTTAACAGAACAAAAAGTATTAAAAATTTCTGATTTTGGATTAAGTCGTCTTCATAAACAAAGTAATTTTCGTGCAGAAGTTGATGAATATGCACATACTTTAACTGGAACTCTTGCATATGTTGCTCCTGAAGTTTTAGGTGGTAATTATGATGCATTTAAAGCAGATATTTGGTCTATGGGATGTATCCTTTATGTACTTTTAACTGGTTGTTTTCCTTTTGGATATACAGCAGATGCACGTGAACTTGAGGAACGTATAAAACTTGGATCCATTTGTGAAATGCCTGAAACAGTTAGTGAAAATGCTAAAGAATTAACTTTTTGGCTTATGTCTCGTAATCCAGAAGATAGACCTTCATTAGATCAAGTAGCATTACATCCATTTTTAGCAGATCATATAGCAATGAAATGTCTTATAGCTCTTTCAAGGAGTAGACAACCTACACGATTAGTAGCAAATCCTGCAGAATTTAGTAGTGAAATTCCTGAGGAAGAAAAACAATCAAATGAAAAATGTTTTTTTTCTAATAATAGGGAAACAACTCAAGAATATACTTCAAATTTTAATGAACTTGATATATCTCATCATTCGGTACAACAAAATGAGATTTCTCGAACTGATAATACTTCGAGAAGGCGTTTTATTCGTTAAAAGCATACAAAAAAAAAAGGGGGGGGGGGGTGTAGAGGGGATAAAACATATATATATATAAATTATAATATTTAAGAGAGAAAAAAAAAAAAATAAAGAAAGATTAATTTGTGTCTTTTTTTTTTTAATAATGCACTGTTTAATACTATTGTTATTATAAGTTTCGCATGAATGTACGGATCAAATGAGATGTGTAGTTGGTATCGTCTTTAAACTGGGAAAACTCAGGTAATAAGAAGGTTAAGAAAATATATTTATTATTTCTTCAAAAGGAATTAAAAAATTAGTAGGTGTGAATTTCTGAGTTGAAAAAAAAGAAAAATCGGGCATTTTCAGGACTATACTTTGTGAAGATAATGCTAAAATATGCTACTTTTTTTCTTCTTCTTTTTTTTTTTTTTTTGCAAAACTTATTAGTCTTACTGTGTGCATGTGTGCTTTTGTTTCTGTTCCTTTTGAGACGTTTTGTGTTTCTGTAGACAAGATTATATATATGTGGGTGTTTATTATTATTATAATTGTTCTGTGTAAAAGAAAGAAATCGGAAAGGAAATTCTATGGCTATGTCATTTATTGACGCATTCCCTTTTTTTTTGTATGTGTGTTAGTGTGAAGTAAGAATAGAGATGATTATTTTTGAAGTTATTGTAGTGCATAAAGTGTCATTGTTTTTATTTATTATTCTCCTCCTTTTTTTTTTTTTTTTTTTGAAAGCTGAACAAGAACAGAAAAAAAAAAAAAAAACTGTGATTTTATATATTTTTATTTGTGTATGACTTATAGTTGTAAATGTGCTTTGGTACGACATAGAAAAAAAAAAAAATTATATTATATTATATAAATTTTTTGTGGTTTTTTTTTCCCCCCCTTTTTTTTTAAAAATGTATATATAAAGGTAAAACTAGAGGAGAGAAGACTTGGTCAAATATACTTAACCTGATCCATATCCGTAATGCCAAAGCCTGCTCCTCGTTTTGCAATGGGGCATATATTGCCCCGTCGTAGTAATGTAGGTTCACAATTTTTACAAACCCAAAAACATGGAGCAAGAGCAGTATGGTATAAAAAACAATATTTTTCTATTCGTCCTTTCGCTATTCAACGTCATAGGGGTAGTACACCTCGTATTTTGCTTGATCGTAGCTTGTGGAAATCAGTTTGGATGACAAAATCAAATCTACCTGATATAAATAGGTGGGAAAGAGTTGTGAATAGTCAACGTGTTACTGAAGATCGTTATGCTTTAGTTGAAGAAGATGGATTAATGCATAAGGTTAATTGGGGACTTTATTGTGAACGTTTGGAAACAGAATTAATGGCTTCTCAAGAGCGATTACCACAATATACATTGTTAATGAAAGCGGTACCTGCAAATTGGAAAAAGTTTGATATTGAGATTAGCGTATTTCGTGGATTATCTTTGAGAGAAGCTATGGCTCAATGTAAATTATCTATGCGAAAGGGTCATCAAATTGTTTTTAGAGCTCTTGAAATGGCTCAACAAGGAGCAGAAGGAAAGGGACTTGATAAAGAACATTTACGTATAGCTCATATTACTTGTTTTCCAGGTCCTACTGATAAACAAATTGATATTCGTAGTCGTGGATATTATGCATGGAAAACTAAAAAATCTTCTCATTTAATTCTTACACTTGCAGAAGATCCTGAAATGGTACTTCCTGATCGTACTTCAATTCCATATGCTTCATTAATGTCTATGAGACGTGCTGGTCTATCTGCACAACCTACAGTTATAGATGTTCCAGCTATTACTGCAGATGGTATTTAGTCTTAAGTTTATTGTTTTATGAGATAATTTAGCATCACATATGGGAATAACACTAAAAATAGGATCAAAGGAAACGACAGAAAAAAGAGGGAGGAAATTTTATTATATTATTTTGTTTTCTTTGTAAATTTGCATAATCATACTTGAATTCATTTATTTCTTTTTTTTTTTTTTTCTAAATTTTAATTTTATTACTTATTACAAATAAATAAAAAAAAAAAAAATAGGGAGAAATCATGTGCTGTGAAAAAAAATGCTTAGAAAGCGATACAGACCTTTAGATGCAGTAGAAGAACGTTCTGTGGGTGTTGAACAACTTTTTCAAATTGGACCACTTTATGATGAAAGATCTTACTGTTATAGTTGGCCAGAGGCTCCACTTACATCTATGTTATGTAAATCTAATCCTTCTTTAACTCCTGGTATGAATAATAGTATTTCAACATCTACACAAACTACAGTTGCACAACCTCCTATTTTTCCTATAGATATTATTACTACTGAACATGGAAAAGAAAATTTCTTTAATTTATTATCTAAAACTAATTTGGCTATTTCATTTTCTTCTGGAAATAAATCAGGATTTACCCAAAATATAAATTTACGCCCTTATAAAAAAATTTCTTTAGCTCCACCAAATACTACTACTGAAGATAGTATTTTTTCTTTTAATGCTAAACAAATTAAAGAACTTAAATCAGCAGGTGCTTTTGATGCTTTCTATAAAGAAATGGATCGGACAGGATGGATTTCTAATGGTAAAGATAGTGAAAAAAAAAGCTATGATGAAAAAGAATCAATAGCAAGACGAAAAATGGAAGAAGAATTAATACAATTAGAATGGAGGGCCTTTCAGGAATCTGAGAAAACAACTCCTGCATTACAACGAGTTCTTCTTTTAGGTACCTCTGTACCTTTTATAAAAAATGAAAAAAAAAGTCAAGAAGAAAATTCTATTAATACTCATAAATCATGGCAACGCATAGTATACGATTTATGGTTACAATGGAGACGAGAAACTGTAGTTCAAAATGAAGAAGGAATTGGAGATTTAAATATTTTACCATGGGGTACTCAACTTTTACCAGGTTCGTTTTTGACTTCTTCAGCTAAGGAATACTTTTTAAGTGTAAATACTGAACGTAATGGTAACATTAAGACTGGAAGATATCATGAAAGAATGGGAGGTGATGGTGATGAACAGCATCTTTTTTCTTCATCAACACCAAAGAGACGTGGAGTTTATGGATTTCTTCGTTGGCGTATTGATTTATATGAACCACGCCTACGTGCAGTTTCTGGTGGGGGAAGAGGTGAAGATGGTATAGGAAGATCGGCAAAGTTGTTAAGTGCAGCTGAAGTAAATACACTTATTTCAGAAAAATTGCCCCAAGGATTAGCGGATGTACAAGTTGAAGAGAGGTGGGACCCATTAGATGTATTAGCACTTACAGATATTCGTAGTGAAGTTGAAACATGGAGGCAGTGGCTTTCTAATGTTTAAGCAGGCATACACAGTTTTTTTTTTTTTTTTTTCTTTGTATTGTTGACGCAATATAAAATATTATTTTTATTTTATTTACATTAGAAAAAAAAAAAAAAAAAAATGTTTTTTTTTTTTTTTTGTGTATCTGTTTTAGTCTCACTATCGATATGTGAAAGAGTTGATATTTGCGAATGATTTTTTGTTATCTTTCTACTTCAAGGTTCCTTGTTTATATCCAGTGCTTTTTTATTTTGTTACACCGCGTATATGTATATATACACACATAAACACACACATTTTGCTCTGTTAAGACGAGGAAATGTGATGTATTTGGGGGAGAGAGAGTCTGAGAGAGAGAAAGGAAAGAAATAAAATTCCTTTGATATACCTCTTTGTTAACTATTTTTAAAACGACTCAATATTTATATTTATAAGATTTTTATTGTTATTTTTCTTTAATCTTCTTTTATTTATTTATTTTTTATTTATTATATATGACCCCATTTAAAATGGAGTTTATAAAAATCAATAGGAAGCCAGGACTTCAAAAAAAAAAAAAAATAGAAAATAATACTAACACCAATTAACTAATAATAAATAGTAATAAACAAAAAAAAAAAAAAAAAATAGTTTTATTTTCTTATTATTATTCTTATTCCTTCTCGTGGGGTGTACTATTTATTGATATCTCTCTTTATTAATTTATATATATATATATATTTATAAATTTATAAATAAATAAATATATTACGGAGATATGTCGAAGGCCCCCCCACAGACCACCGCAAAAAAGTGGATGAGTGCCCGCGCCATGGCCCGGGCGGAGGACCCCACAGGGCGGAAGGGAAACTCCACCACGCAGCCACCCCCCACCACCCCCCCACCCGCCTCCACCCCCGTCCAGCTGCCCCCATCCCTTGTGTTTGAGAGGCAGGAGGCGGTGGATGCCCTCAGTAACCTCTACCACAACACAGAGTCAACGCGGGTGATGAAGGTGGGTCCCTCCATCTATGAAGCACGAGAGCCGGCAAAGTTTCAGGAGGAATTTGCAGAGTGCCTTAAGGGAGCTGGATACGCATAAAGTAGAATAAGAAAAGAACAACAACAAAAATTAAAAAAAAAAAAAGAATAAATAAAGATGAAAAGAGGTCATTTGGAAGGTTAAAGAAGAAGAATAATGATAGAGGAAACAAAAAGAATAACAACGAAAGGAGCATATACATTAAAAAAAAGAAAAAAAAAAACAATGTTAGGGAGGAAGGGGGAGGGGGAGGGGGGGGGGGGTTATTTACCTATTCCAATTCTCCATATGGAATTTATTGCAGATATTTATTGTAGAAGAAGTGGAAGTGGGAAATAACTGAATAAACGGTGAATAGAAGAATACTTGTACTGCTTTTTTTTTTTTTAGTCTTTGTTTTGCTCTGTGTAAGGAAGAAAGATAGTCCCTAATTATCAAGATTTCCTATTTATATTCTACTTCTTTTTTTTGCGCTTTTTTTTTTTTTTTCTTATTGGTATAGGATATTGAAATACAATTTGCCTTTTTTAAAAAAAATTTAATACACTCTTTTTGACCTTTATTTATTTATTTGATTTCTCTTTATTACACCATATTTTTTTTTTCTCTCTCTCTTTATATATATATATTCTCTCAATTGCTTTAATTGTTATGTCACTTTTACTGTTATTAGTATCTAACTATAGATGTAAGAAGGGTAGACTGACCCAAAGAAAATCTATTTTAGCATTTGGAGATTATCCTATAGTTGTATATTATTATGCTTCGAGCATTCACTGGTTTGACAATGACTGAAGTAGTTGGTGTTGGATTGTATGAATTCTATTCGATACAGAATGAAAAAATGGTACAACAGCAAATCACCTTGCATGAGAAGGGATATAGTGAAGTTAAAGGTTATGATCCTAAAACACATGTGTAGGAATGTTGTTTTCTATCGTTTTTGTTGTTGTTGATACGTGCCTTTTCAGAGTAAGGATGAAATATTTGGGGGGATTTAAGAGAAGTGAAATAGAATTGGGTACACTCATTTATCTAAGTAGAAATTTATATAAAGCAGCCCTAAAATGGGGATAACGAAAAAAAAAAAATTTTTATTTTTTCATTATTTTTTTGATTTATTTGTGAATAGTACTTTTTTTGTTTTTTTCTTAACTCTTCTTAACTCTTCTTGTCTCTTTTTTTTTTTTTTTCGTTTCTTTAAAAATTATAATTATAATTATAATTAGCAAAAATTCGAGAGGTAACGCGTGGTATATATGGACTCGAGTGACGGTGCACCGCCCTCAGAGAATGCCGACACACCAGTTCCCCAGGGCGCCAGCGAAGGTACTGAACAAATACAAAGGCAAAATGTAGAACAATTAGAGCCACAGGATGGGCCTGGGGAAAATCAAGGCGAACTCCAAGATCAAATTGATGAACAAGAGGAACCACAAGATCAACCTGATGAACAATTAGAGCAACAGGAAGAACCACAACAAGTTAGAGTTGGGACAGAGGTTGCATCAGAGTTAAAGCCAGTTGAAGAAAAAGAAGATCTTCCTGTTCCTGATACAACTGCATCTAGAGAAGAAGAGGAAGAAGAAGTTATGCAACCTCAGCAGCCTTCTTTTGGTACTCAAGCTGGGGTTGGAGAAGAGCATCAAACTTTAGATCCTTCTTCTACCATACCTGTTAATGATAATAATGAAAATTCTACTCCTATTGTACCTGATTTACCTTCAAAAAACTATATTGTACAAACTGATATTGAAGTAATTGTTGATGCTACAGTATATCCAATGGGGTTTCGTATTGTGGAGAAAACTCCAGGTATTCGAGGTGGAAAAATAGCTACAAAATTTATTTTTGAATCTATCGCTTCTCGTCTTGGAATTCATCCAGAGATAATGAAATTAAGTTCTCGTAGTGAACGTATACGTTTCGGTGAAACTATAGATTATGAAGAAGAGAAACCATCAGGAAATGGACATATTTGGGTAGATGTATATTTTTTGGAAGGTAAATTACCTCCCCACCTTCAAACTCTTAGGAGTGATGATCAACTTATACGATGTGTTCAATTACATGCAAGACTTGATCCAGTTCGTCCTACAGATCTCGTTGCCGCACGAAAACGTGGATTAAATTATGAAGAAGCTATTCGAAGTCTACAAAGAAGTCAAAAAAGTGAAAACATCGTAACTATAGCAATTTTACATGAACCAAGAGGTATTCGTATGCCATTTTTAGGAGGTTATCGTGCTAAAAATGATCATTCACGTATTTTTCTTCATGCAACAACACAATTAACTTCACCAGGTGATACAACACTTGCAGATTTGAAATATGGTCCTCTTCCACGTGATGGTATTTCAAGAAAAACACAAACATATGGGGTAACACGAAGTTGTCAAACTCTACGAGAAGGTATGACACAGACATCACGACCAGATTATGAAACAGATGATAAATTTGATGAAATTATTATTGCAAAACCATATTTTTCATCTATTCAATTACTTAAATTACAAAGTGAAATGTCTGTTATAATTCAAAAAATGTATAGAAAATGGAAAGCAAGAAAAATTTATAGAGAACTTGCTGAAGCGCGTCAAAGTTTTCTTGAAAGAGCTGCCGCACAAGCCACCGCAGAGGAAACTGAAAAACGTCGTATTGAAGAATTTGAACGTAGGCGACGTGCTACACCTCAAAACGCTGATGACTTCGCTACACTTCGTAGAGAATTGGAAGCCTGGCGGGCGGTGGAGGCAGCACGTATTCTTTCTAATAATATGCTTAGTGAGGTGGATAGGCGGGCCGCCTTAACAGATCTAACAAAGAAAGAACTTCAACTATTACAAGAACTTGAAACAGTTCGTCGTAGTGCTCTAAGAAATCGTCGCACACAACGTTTTGAAGATATGTTAGCGTTAATGACATCTGCCAAAGAATGTGGTAATGTTTCTGTTATTACACCAGCAGCAGAGCGTGCACGAGAATTAAGACAATTATATTTAACTTTAACAGAAACATCATCTTCTATTGAAGCACGCCTTGATGTTTTACTACATGTAAAGTGGACAGTAAAAGAATTTGATTCCCCACTCACAAGACAGATAGTAGAGTTAATAGATCGTGAATCTGATTTACTAAACCGTGGACGTAGTGGAACTTCTCTTAAAGGGCTACGTATGCGTCTTGAAAATCTTTTTAAACGTTTTATTGCAACTCCTGAATATAATCCTGCTGTGGATGATGTTGTAAAAGGTCAAGTATTTGGTGTACCTGCTGATGGTGATGCAGTGTCTGCTGCTTCAACAACTCATCGTTTAAAACCCTCAAATGCACTATGATAAGAAAAAAGAAGAAAAACAACAACAACAGCAAAAAAAAAAAAAATGTTTGAAGTTCTAAGAAATATTTATTTCTACTATTACTACTAGAAAAAATAAGAGTAAAGATTATGAGTCTTTTATAGGAAATTATTATTATTATTATTTGGATATGTGTTTGCTTGCGTAAGCGATACTTGTTTTTTGAAATGTACTTTAGATGCTGGGAATAAGTTCTTGCATGTCTTTTTTTTTTTTTTTCTTTTTTTTAGTATGCTCTGTTATGTAATAAAAAGAAGAGAGGTTTAAAAAAAAATAATAATAATAAAAATAAATAAAAGTGAAAAATTGAGATGTAAAATGTGAAGTGTTTAATCACAGACATATTTAGCTTATTTTCATTTCATATTATTTTTTTATTTTTATTTTTATTTTTTTATTTTTGTTTACTGAGTGTATATGTTTCTTTGTACTTCTTTATTTTGAGTTTAAAAGACCAAAATGCAAAACCATTATAAAATAAATAAAACAATATTATTTTTATTTGTTTTTATTCTCACTATTATTATTATAATTCATTTATATATATATATATATATATATATATATGTTTTTTTTTCTTTGCAAATCGAACACACACACACAAGCATAGGAAGAAAAAAAAAGTAAATAAATAAAGATGAGCTTTGCTGGCCTCCAAAAGCGACTGGAGAAAAAAGCCACAACAACATCAAACTCAGTTCCAGATGTAGATAATAAATTAAACAACAACAATAATTCAAAAAATTCCTCAAATTCAATTTATGAAATTGCCCTTCAAGAGGTGCGAGCAAATCATCCAGAACGTAAACGGCAGCGTTCTCCATGTTCTGATGATAAAGAGCATAAAACCGCTACTACTGTTAATAATGAAAATAATAATGATAATAATACTTTAGTTAAAACTCCACCAGAGCCTTTGACAACTGAGCGGGTACGACCAAAAATTCTCACTGAAGAGGAATTTCAGGAACAACGAAAATTCGCTGAAGAAGTTATCTCGCATTGTGCGACTCAAATGTCACAAATTATAAAATCTAATAATACCTCTAGTAGTACTACTATATCTGATATTAAATTAGACGAAATTTCACAATTACATCGTGTAACATTATTTCCTCTATCATTGTGTCGATTACTTCAAAAACGTCTTCAGCTTCGTCAATTGTCTTCAGCGGCTGCCACAGCTACAGCTCAATGTGATGAAGAAGAAAATGAATTCCTCAAGATTCTAAATACTAAATTAGAAGATGAAGATATAAAACCACCTATTCCCGTAACCTCACCACTGCTTAAACCTCTTATAAATATATTACGCACATTTTGGCTTGCTCTTTGTTGTCATTGGCGTATGTCAATTAATGGTTCTGCTGCAGGAAAAAATTCTAGTGAATTTGGATGGACATATAATGTATATTTACTTTCTCGACATGTATTACCTGATTTAATACGAAGAACACATGGTCGAGAGATAGCATTAGCATTAGAAGCATGGCGAGAAGCCTATCGTGTGCGTCAAAATATTCTTGATTTTCTTGCCTACACGTTACATGATGTGGAAGAAATATTACAAAATCTTAATAATAATAATAATAATAATAATAATGAAAAAAAAGAAGATACCATTTCACGAATTATTCCAGTAGAAATTGTAGATAGTATATCTCAAATGCTCATACACCTTCGTCAACGTGAGTTTGTAGCATCTCGTCAAGTTTATGTGGATTTAACAATGGGAACGGCAAATTGGAAACTTGGTCTCTTTTCAGGTGGGGAAGTGCATATGCGGCGGTCAATGGAGCGTATTGAACGTCGCCGTATTGCACATATTCTTCATAATGAAACTGCCATGCGACTTTTACATGCTTTACGAGAACTTATGGATTTTGTACAGCAGCATGAGTTAGCTTTAAATTCTTCTGGTATTTTTATTAATGAAAAGTAATCAACCATAGTAAAAAAAAAAAAAAGTGATGAGAAAAATAATAGGCTATATGGATTATTTTGATTTTTCTATTAGAAGAATATTATTTGCAAGTTAAATATAAAAAATATATATATATAATCTCTTTTTCTGTTTCTTTTTTCTTTTTGTTTTTATGAATTGAAATCTATTAAATTTATCTTCAGTTCCTGCAATACCAGACCTCTTATTTATTTATTCATTTTTTTTTTTTTTTTTTACTTTACCATATTAAATATAAGAGAAGGGTGATAGGTCATCAGGGGGGGAGGTTCCTATTATTATTATTATTATTTTGTTTGCTTTTTCTTACAGAAAAATTATTTTTGAAAATGTCAAATGCTGCTTTTACTGTACACCCAAGCATGCAACGCTATTTACCCGGGCATTTACCAAAACGAGATCGTAGGTTGTATACAGGTGAAACAAACCGCAAGGCATATGAAAATTTTCATAAGGATTTAGTTCAAAATGAGGTAGCGCATCACTTAACACTACCTTCTCGAATCGCTCAGTGTATGGTACCTTCAGTTACAGTAATACGTGCTTCTAAAAATAATTTAGGAGAAAATATTGTTAATGGAAAAGATTCACAAATGCCATTAACTAGCAGTATTGGTAATAATTTACCAAATATTGATACTATTTCTATCGAACAAGTATTAAACAGAACAAATGATAACGGAACCACTCTTTACCAAGATATTTTAACTTCTAAATCGCTTATTAATTCAAGTACAGATGGTAAAGAACACGGATTTTCTGAAGAAACTTTTTATTTTGGATCTCGAAATATTGGTGGGGCAGGGCAGATGGAATATAATGAACCGAATAAACCTTATGGAAGAAATCATCCTATAAGCGCATGGAAAACGCGTTATCATTTTTCTCCAAAACTTTGGTTTTCTATTGCTGAAAAAAATCTTTATAGTACACCGCAAAGGCTTCAAACAAAAAATAACACAAGAGAACCTGCAACATCACCAATTTCTAAAATTATAGAGAGTAGAGAATTAGATCATAAGAATTCAAATAATGAAAAAAATAAGTCTACTACATCATCTAAAAAACAAAATCTAAAAAGTAAACCAAAAGATAATTGGATTCCCCAATATAATCCACCAAACTATTACGATGTTCCACCTCCAAAGCTTCGGTTTGAGCTCACTGATTATCACCCAACATTTCATCATACTCAAGCAACTAAAGAATCTGCATTATACACAAGTGAAAGCACACGATTTCGCACCATAAAAAAAATTCCATTAAACACTCCTGATAATATTATAGTTCACAAAACCGCTAGGCGAATGTATCCTGATATCAAGCAATAATACACAATAAATATATATTTTTCCCTCCAATTACACCTTTATTAAAATTATTAGTGTAAATTAGGAAATACAAGTAAATGTAAAATATTATAAGAAAAAAAAAAATATATTTTAATAATGAATTACCAATATATATATATATATATATGATTTTATATTATTCTTAAAAACGGTAATAAAAAAACATGATGACTCGCAAAAAAAAAAAAAAAAAAAACAATTATATATATATATAACTATTTTTCCTTTCACCTTCTATTTAAAATACAGAATAAATAAAGTAACTAAAAAAAAAAAATCAAGGTGATCGCTATTATTTCTTGCAATCAAAGAATGGCAACTCCCAAGCAATCAGTAAAGAAGGCAACGAAGAAGAGCCGTGGTGGCCGCTCAGCGAAGGCTGGTCTGATTTTCCCTGTGGGCCGTGTGGGTTCTCTGATTCGCCGTGGACAGTATGCACGCCGTGTTGGTGCGTCTGGTGCGGTGTACATGGCTGCAGTGCTGGAGTATCTGACTGCTGAGCTACTGGAGCTTTCCGTGAAGGCTGCGAGCCAGCAGGCGAAGAAGACGAAGCGTCTGACACCCCGCACGGTGACACTTGCGGTGCGTCACGACGACGACCTTGGAGCACTTTTACAGAACGTGACAATGTCCCGCGGTGGTGTGATGCCAAGCCTGAACAAGGCTCTGGCCAAGAAGCAGAAGGGCAGCAAGAAGGCGAAGGCAACCCCAAGCGCTTAGAGAATGGCCACTGTGCCGGGCGCAGGGTTTCCCATGACCTTTTAGATCCAAGTAAGTATGCGTCGTCCAGGTGGCGCTGCTGCCACTGGTCAACCTCATAGAAATATGCAAATCTTCTTTCTTTTACACCTATTCCCCCCCTCCCTCTCTCTGGTACAACTCCATTCTTTTTTCTTTGTTTGTATGTGGCGTTACTTTATTTATTTTTTTTATGTATTTTATCTTATTTTGCTTTATCGAATTTTCTTTTTTTTTTATAGTTTTTTTTTTTTTTTGATGGAAGTTTTTGCTGGAGGGAATGTTGCTTTTGGTTCCTTACATGGGGTTTTTCAATTTTTCGATTCTATTTTGCTGATGTTGTCTTCATTTCCTTTAGCTAGTGAGGTTGTGATGGTGATTTTGTTGTTTTTTCTGGCTTCTTTGAATGTTATTTTACCTAAATGGCTACACTTTTTAAGGCAAAAGTTTATGCAACACGAATCTGATGTAGTCGAACGTCGTATTTCTGCTCATCTTTCTACTCGTACAGTTGGCATATTATCGGATCGTAATGCTCTTTTACAAAATGCTATTTTTTTTTATTTATCTCATACCTCATGGCGAAAGCCTTTTTCAGCTTCTATGTGGCATGATAAAATATCACTTGTTCTTCTTTTTGATCCAATGCGAAGTGCATGGAGTGAGAGATATGATTCTCCTTTTTGTTTGAATTCTAGCTGTGATGATGATGAAAACTATTCGGAAAATTCTAATTGGCGTCCAAGAAAGGAGTTAAAACGGTATATATTAGTTAGAGTTCCTATTTTAGGTTCATATATTCCTGTTGGTGAAGATGGAATAGAGTTAACTTATGAATGTAAAAAGGAAAATCGTGATAAAAAAGAAGGTGTTAAACGCACAATTGTACTTCGAATTCATGGTGGAGTTGAAGCTGCTCAGAGTCTTGAAAGATTTGTACGACGAGCATTAGATTATTATATCGATAATTTGCCTTCTTTTATGAATGAAGGACGTGTTTTTCTTGAACTTCAGCCATCAGGTAAATCTAGTGAGAGTGATTCTAATGTTCTATTTAAGCGTTATCCACTTAGTGATAGTAAGACCTTTGATACACTCTTTTTTCCTGAGAAAGGTAATATTTTAAAATTAGTAGATGACTTTATGGGTAAGAAAGGCCGTTTTGCTATAGAAGGTTTTCCTGTCAAACTTGGATTTCTTGTATATGGCCCTCCTGGAAGTGGTAAGACATCTTTTGTAAAAGCTCTTGCTGCATATACACGTCGTCATGTAGTTTGTATTTATCTTCCTTTTTTACGTTCTAATCAAGATTTATATGATGTTTTTCTTAAACGTGAATATCGTTGTGTTGGTGAATCAGATTCTACTCCACTTGCTGTAGAAGATGTTATATTTCTTTTAGAAGATGTAGATGCGTCAAGTCCTCTTGTTCGATCTAGAGTTCGACGTTCTCAGGTCCGTAGACGCCGTAGTGCAACACTTAAAGCTTTTGATGCTGATTCTACTAATAATACACACAATAAACCTAATAATAATAATAATAATACTGTACCTAAAGGTGAAGATAGCGATGGAATAGTTTCAACAGATGCCGATGCCGAGAAAAAAAATATAAAAGAAAAAAAAAGAGATGAGAATGAAAGTGAAGAAGTAGAAGACCATGAAGAAGAAGAAGAAGAAGAAGAAGAAGAAGAAGAAAAGGTTGATTATGATCCCAGAGAGGCACATAAACCGCAAACCAATCTTATTAATGAATTATTATTAGATGTATTTGGCTCAAGTCCAGGTGTGGACGGGGTCTCAGTAGAAGGAGTTGGTGGTACAGGAAAGAGTTCTTTTTTAAAATTACTACAGTCTTCTGATACATTAAATCTTTCTGGATTATTAAATGTATTAGATGGGGCAGTAGATACACCTGGCCGTATTGTAGTAATGATTACAAATCGACCGGAGCGACTTGATCCAGCACTTGTACGGCCTGGACGTTTTAGTACGAAATTAAGATTTGATTACATTCGTATTCCTGCTTTATTAGATATGTTAGGATTACACTTTGGTTCCTGCGAACACTACGATTATGAAGAAAAAGAAGAAATGAAAAGCAATGATAATAATGATAATTGTAATAGTGATACACTGAAAATTACTAAAAGTAAAAGTAAAGAAAATGAACTGTGTGAAATTAAAGATAGTAATTTAGAATTAAAGAAGTCTAGGAATACACCAAGATTGCCAAAACTCACTGCTGCAGATGCTACCCGTGTTCGAGATGCTGTTACTTCGTTAAACATGGAAAATAAAAATAAGAAAGAGTATCATCAAGGAGGAGATGTTGAAACAGGTATGTGTATTTCACCTGCAGAAGTGGAGGCAATATGTGCAGTATCGATGACACTAGATGACTTTCTTGAGAATCTTAGAAAACGTTTTATGGATGATAAAGAGGAATGTGAGTGAGGTGAGAAAGAGAAAGTAACACATAAGTTGTATCACTTTTATGTAACTGTATGAAGAATTCTGTGTTTCGTTTTAATGATTTATTTTCTCTGTATCTCTCTCTTTTTTTTTCTCTTTCCTCTCTATATCATTATATTTTACTTCTATACTTGTATTTCCTAAGTGTTGAATACAATGAAGCACAAATATGAGTGTATTTATTATCTGCTTCCTCTCAAATAACTCTTTTTTTTTTTTAATCTGGGTTTTCGCTATTATTATTATTATTATTTTTTGTTCTTTTTCCCCACTTTCTTTTTCTATATATATTTTTATTTTTATTAATGATTTTTTTTGTAGGAGTAACTATTATTCATGACAGCAACACGACGAGTTGCTGCTGCCGCGACAGGAATATTCCTTAGTGGAAGTTTAGCAGCCAGTGTTTATTGGCGCTACTCTACACATATATCAGAAAATCAAAAAAATATTCATCATTACAATAGCAATGATAATAATAATTTTTTTTACTGGCCTAGTTCAAAAGTTATAAATATGGAAATTCCAACAGACCCACGTGGTCGTTTTCATTATTATGCTAAACGAGGACCTGATGGATCTGAAGTTTTAGATCCTCTTGGATTTGTTGCTTGTATTTGTCTTCTCGATAATGAAAGTCGAAAACATCTAGTCAATGATAAACAAAATCAACTTTCTCCACATGTACGTAAGTGTTTAGAGCATCTCTTTGGACTTATGGATATTCATCATGATAAAGGTATAACTTATGATGAATTTTGTATACTTCTTACATTACTTTCTACACGTCGAAAAAATATGCAATTAGCTTTTGGAGTATTTGATAAAAATGAAGATAACTCTCTTTCAAAACATGAGTTTAGGCATATGCTTAATGCATTAATGATAGATCCTAAAGTTCAAATTGTAAAGCGGAGACCATCACTATTGTCTCAGAAATTGGAAAAACAAAAACAAAATGAAATTCAAGAAGTTGAATCAGAAAAATTAAATTCATCACAAACGACTGAATTAGATAATATTAACTCCACTGCAATGAGTACATCAACAATGACAAAGGATGAATTATTATCTTCCCCACTTGCAAAAAGATTTTTTGGACCTAATGGAGATAATCGTATTTCATTTAATGAATTTTGGTCAATGATTCGTGAAATTCGATGGGTAGTTAGAGAAATAGAATTTGGTTTGTATGATCCACGTAATACGGGACAAATTACTTTAAAAGATTTTCGTCGAATTATGACTCGTAGTGGTAATAAAAATACTGATTATAATAATAGTAATAGTAGTATTAGTAGTAATAATGAAAATGAAGAATTTTTATCATGGGATTTTTTTCTTAAAGTTTTTGATGTTCTTTATGAGTATGATACAGTAGGTCATGCTATGGATCTCGCGTTAAGGGCGAGACCACCAATAGAAAAAATATCATCATCAGTGTCAGGATTAATAACAACTATAAAAGATAATTCTGATTTAAAAGAAACAACAACAACAACAACAATAACAACAACAACATTAGAAAATATTTCCTCTCCTAATATGAGTTATAAATGGGAACTTGATAGTTCTGAGTTTTACCGTGTATTACAGAGTTGTCATGGTTTCTCTCACTTAACACAAGAAGATGTTGATCGAATAGTTCGTATTTTTGATTTGGATGGATCAGGTAAGTTATCACCTGATGAATTTGCTCGAATGTGTCAAATGCGAACTTCTTTCTTTACACCAAGGCAACCGAGATTTAATGAACCTCGACGAAACGTTATTCAACAGTTTGTGTTCTGTATGCAACAGTTAAAGTAGATCATGTGTACTTACAAATATAAATACATATATATATTTATATATTTACTTTTTTATTTCATATATATATATATATATATATTGTTGTTATGTATTTTTTATTTTTACATATCTATATGTCTGTTTTTTATCCTTATTTCCTAATTTATTTCAATACTTTGCTAATAATTATAATATATATTCTTTTTTTGCTGATTTTTTTTTTTTTTGTCTTTTGGTCAGGCTGATTATATCATCAAAATCTGAACATAGTGCATATACGTTAATAATAATAGTAATACGAAATTAAAAAAAGAAACTAGTAAAAATATAACACAGAAAATTCCTTAAACAAGGCTTAATATCTTTATTTCCACTCGAAAAAAAAAAAAATTATTATTATTAAAACAAAATTAAAAATAAAATAAAATAATATGCTGCATTTTGATAGCAAGACTAATAATGACGGTATTTATAAAGGATCATCGGATATATCTGATATGCGTCACTATCAAAAAGAAGTTTACTATGAGGCACTTCATCAAGACAGTATTATTTTTCTACCGACAGGAGCTGGAAAAACAGTAGTTGCAGCACATATTGCTAAAACGAAGGCAAATATGTTTCCTGAGAAAAAAATTGTATTCATTGTCAATAGAGTTGCTCTGGTTTTACAACAGGCAGATGTTTTTAGAAGAATAATGGGTTGTTCCGTTGAAACTGTGAGTGGACCAAAGAAATCAGTTAAGAGTTGGAATGATTTTTATATAAGTAATTCAAAATTATTGGTAATTATTGATAGTGTTTTTTATCAATGGATTTTTGATAATTCAAAGGCGATTAAAGAAGAAATAAGTTTGATAATTTTTGATGAAGTTCATAACGCTCTTGGTGGGTTTCCAAAAAAACTTATGAAAGCTATTCATCAACATAAACCAAGAGATTTTTATATGCCTCTTCCAGATGAGGATGATGATAATTCTGCAGAAGAAAGACAACCACAAATTCTAGGACTTACAGCTTCTCCTGTTTGCTCGTTTGTTGATGGTAAAAGTCTCAGTGAACTCCTTGCAGTAACGCGTTGTAGGATTGTAAGAGTTAAACGAGAAATAGATGATTTGGAGGAAAAAGTTCCTATACCTCGTACTATTGGAGTGGAATATAAACCTTGTGTAGAAGAAGAGACTTTTAGACTTTTTTTGCGAAATATAGCTCTCTTAGTACATAATAATTTAAAAGTAAAAAAACACAAATATTTAAAAAAACTTGTACCATCTCAAATGGCGTCACCAGCTTATATAAATAAATGTGAACAACTTCGAGAAACTGCTATTCAAAATAATAATTATGATTTATTTTCTTATGGTATTGCGACTTTTTTACTTTACGTTTCAAAAGCAATAATTACACTTGATGAAGTTTCACTTTTACAAGCATACCAAACTGTGATGCATGAAACTGTTTTTGAAAGTTTAGAAAAAAATTCAGAAGCATCAAATATTATATTACCTCTTCTTAATGGAGTAATTGAACAAATGGAAACAATTCGTGGCCTTATTGGTTCTAAAGATAAGAAAAATAATTATGTTAGACAATACCGTTCTAATATTATGGAAATGTCATCACGAATGCTATTTCTTATGCAATTATTGGAATGGGTTTCTAATAGTGTTGAGGAAAAAGGCTCTTCCGTTTGTGGTATTATTTTCTGTGACACACGAAGTTCAGCATGTCGAATTATAAAAGAAATTCAAAAAATAGAGAAATTAAATACCCTATATCGCCCCAAAACATTCTTCGGTAAAGGAAAGACTATTATTGGTGAGGAGGATAGCCGTATGACAGATGCCCAACAAAGAGAAGTTTTAAAAGAATTTCACGCTGGCCAAACACGCCTACTAATTGCAACTTCTGTAGTAGAAGAAGGTTTAGATGTTGCCATGTGTAATCTTGTTATTCGATATGACTCCTGTGTTTCTTTGCGAAGTTTTATTCAAAGTCGTGGCCGCGCCCGCCTCCCTGGAGCTCTTTATATTATTATGGAACACATGCGTCGTCCTGTGAAGGTTTCTGTAATTGCCCCCAAAGCTATTGCGATGCAGGAATATTTAGTGGAAACAATTGGGGATTGGTGGAATAATGGGCAACAACAACATCGGGAGCCGTGGGAAAATGCTCCAGAGTGGTGGCTGCAACGCTTTGTACAACGCACTGGAGCAGATATGATTGCAGAAGAAAAGAAACATCATCACATGACAGAGGAAGGCACAGGGCTTGGATCAACATATGAAATAAAACTTGAATTAAAAGATCGCCCAAATAAAGTTTTTTTTGCGGCAGGTACTGGAAATATTAAAAAAGCTCGCCGCATGGCGCAACAAAACCTCTGCCGCCAACTCGCCAAAGACACTTCATTAGATTTTACAAATACAAATATGCAACAAATACAACAGCGGCCATTACGATTTCTCGCGAATGGGTTTTGTGTGTGTCAGACAAGTAGTATGTCAGTAGAGGAAGTTGTGAGCCAATACGCCCCAGAGGCAATAAAAGTTACAACTTATGATGAAAATGAATGGAAACCAGAATTGCCTTCAAATATATTAAGAGACGAAGTACGTCGACGTCGGGTGCGGCCGCATGAAATTTTTATTGGGAAAAATCCCAGTGATGGAGTAAAAATTCATGTTTGGTGGCGTACTAGTACTGGAGAATTATTAAATAAAGAAGTAATAGGGAGTGGAGAGAATGCTTTGCAAGATGCCGCATTACAGGCATTAAAATATTTGGGTGTTGTTTTTCTTAAAAATGTTCCATCAATTGTGGAGAGACTCCTCACAGACGCAGGTTGATCGATTTCAAAGATAACAGAATGAAATATATATATATATATATATATATAATGGGTCTGGGGGTGTGTAAACAAATCCAGAAATATTAATAATATTAAAAAAAAAAAAAAAAACGAAGGGAAATAGTGTTTTTACTATAATGATGTTATCGTAGTTATGAACGATTAAGGGTTTGTTTGCTAGTACGTATGTAATAAATGAACGAAATTCAAATGGCGAAGCTAACAATCCACAACTAAAGAAATATATATATATATATATATATATATGAATATAAAGAAACGTATAGGGGGTAGGGGGCACTCAGAACGAAAGGGTTAGGAGATTTATTTATTTATAATCTTCTTTTTACTGGGAGTCCTACAGGTCAAATTATTATTCCCTTTTTTTTGCTTATTTGGGGGGCGGGTGGGCGGGTGGGGGGTTACTATTGCTTTCTTTCCTATTCTTGAATTAAGAGAAAAAAAAAAAACTAATAATAATAAAACAAAAATAAATAAACATCTATATTTCAGGTTTCTTTTTTTAATCTTATATTTATTCTCTCCTTAATATCGCTTACTATATGTGATTTCTTCTTTTTTTTTTTCTTTCTTTTGAGCTTTTATGATTTTTTGTCCCCCCTATTCTATGTATTTATTCATGTTTTTTAATTTTTTCCCCCACTTCTTATTGTTCCTTTTTTCAAAAAAAATTATACTTTTCTTTGACATAATTAGTGTGCTTTTAGTGGTTCACAGAAACGGAATAAGTAGAAAAAGACGAAAGTAGAGGAGGGAAAAGGGAAAAACAAGAACAATATTAATAACAACAACGACAAAAGGAAAAAATAAAATCTAATATTATATAATAATCATATATATATATATATATATATATATGAACAATACTGCTACAAATCGCAGTCCTCTTGCGGAGAGTTTTCCTGAACTCATTGGCCCATCACTCCCATGGCGATATCGAGAGCGGCGGCCAGTAGGACGTGGGGCCTGCAGTACTGTGTGGACTCTTATTGAAAATGGAACGGAAAAAATAGTTGTGGGAAAACTTTCTGATTTAGCATTAATGCCGGAGCAAAATAAAATATTTGCCCGTACGGAGGCGGTTAATATTGCAAGTTGTCAACATCCGAATATTATACAATTATTTGATACGCATGAAAGGAATGATCGATTGCTGCATATATTAGAATACGCTGATGCAGGAGATTTAATGACACAAGTAGAAGTTCGAGCAAATCATTTAGTCTCAGGAGGAGGCGGAAATAATAATAATCATAATAATAATAATCATGGAAATTATTCTGATACCTCCACTAAATCTTCCACAACCCGTCCTGTCCCATGCTATTATCATGAAAAAGAAATTCTCGTCATCTTAGCCCAACTATGTCTCGCCGTAAAGTATATTCATGGGAAAAAAATCATGCACCGTGATCTTAAAACCCCGAATGTATTATTAACAAAAAGTGGATTAATTAAACTTGGAGATTTTGGCTTCTCTCGACAGTATGATCAAAGTCTTTCAGCGGAAGTGGGTCGAACATTTTGTGGAACTCCTTATTATCTTTCTCCAGAATTATGGCGGCGGGAGGCCTACAGTTATAAAGCCGATATTTGGTCTCTTGGAGTTTTACTTTATGAACTCATGACTTTACGTAAGCCTTTTTCCTCTACAAATATGCAAGAATTAATGCAACGGGTATTAGAAGAAGGAAGTTATGATCCTTTACCTACTGATAGATATAGTCAAGGATTATGTGATATTTGTCGAGCCATGCTTCGAGTTAATCCAAAGGAAAGATTAAGTATAACGGAGGTACTCGCCGCCCCAATTGTATTAAATGAAGGATTAGAATTTCTTAAAATTAATGTCCCGAGATTGCGTGGGGTGGAGGAGGAAGTAAGGGATCGATTGGTGTGGGAGGTGGCTTCAGTGCAACACATGTGTGCCCCTGCAATTACGAATACTATTAATACTAATATTAATAATATTAATACTGGGTCAGGTTATGAAAACTGTAAAGAGAAGGAAAGAGAGGAAATAGAGAGAAGGAAAGATAGAGAGAGAGAAGAAGGGAAAGTTCATAAATAGTGAGGTATAGAAAGAGAGAGGAAAGAGGAGGGAGGAGGGAAGAGAAAGCTTTTATTTATTTATTTATTTTTTTTTTTTTTCAAAGGTCTGCTCATATTATTATTATTATTATTATTATTATTATTATTATTATTAATCATTTTTTTTTCTTTTTTTGGTTTCATTGTGTCCCTTATTTTATGTACATTGACTTTTACTATTATTGATGATTATGGTAGATCTTGAGTTTTGTTATTGTTGTTGTTTTATTACTATTATTTTTATTAGAAATGAAATATGTTCTTCTTAGTTGTTATCTTATTATTATTATTACTTTACGTCTGTCTCTGAGAAGGGATGAGGGACTCAAGGAAAAAATAAAATGAAAGTTCCATCTTATTTTTTTTGGTTTTGTTTTTCTTCAAATCTTTTGATTCCATTTCTATCACTCCTTTCTTTTTTTTCTTCTTTATCATTATTGTTTTTTTTTTTTTTTTGTTATTCTTTGTTTGGTGTTTTCTATTGTGTATGTGTCTTTTTTTTCGCCTGAGGGAATATATACATATATGTTTATTTGTATTTAAAAGAAAATGGATGTCTTTTTGTGTGTTTGTGCTAGTTCTAAGAAATAAAGAGAGATTATTATTATTTTTCTCCCCTTTTCTTTCTGAAGAGGGAAAAAAGTTGAAAGTAAATAAATAAATGAGAGAAGTAAAGAGAATAGTAAGAGTTAGAAAGGCAGGGAAGGAAAGTTATAAATCAATCAAACCAACAAAAACAACAACACAAAAGTAGAAAAATAAATAATAATAATAATTATTATTATTATTATTTTGTGTATATGTTTTTATTATGTTGAAATTTTTGTTTATTTTTTGTTTTATTTGATTTTTGAACGTCTATGATGTTTACTTGTGCCTTATTTTTTTTCACTTTTCACTCCATGAATTAAATAGCAATATTAACAGTATTAATAATAATATTAATAATGAGTAATAATTTTTATTATTATTTACGTATTTATTATTATTATTATTTTTTTTTCTTTTTAATCTATTTTATTTTATTTTTGTTGTTGTTGTAGTTCTATTATTTTATTTTATTTTTTTCTCTTGTTCTCTCTTTTACTCTATCATTAATTCAATCATTCAAAGTTTCCGCCTGCAAGTCACTCTTACTCTATTCCCCTCTTTTTTTTTTTTTTTTTCTTTCCTAATTTATCTATGAATAAATTTTTTTATCATTCATTCACTTTATTCATCTGTGTATTTTTCGTCCAATTTCTTGTTTAATTTTATTTTTCTCTGAATGTATGTTTTTGTGTATTAAATTCATTTTACTATTAGCATTATAGTTCTTTCAAGAATAATAATATTAATAGTAATACTAGTTATAGTAATAAAAAAAATAAATAAATAATGCAAGCAAATAAAACGAAAAAACAAATACACTTACTTAGTTGTTGTTATGCGGATACTATTAATATTAAGAAAACTATTATTAGCTTATTATTTATTTGAAAGTGCTTATCATTAAAGTATTTATTTCATTATTAATGTCATTAATTTATTATATATGTATTTTTTTTCTTTTCTTTATTTCAGTAGTTCTTTTTGCTTTTTGTCTTTTTCTCCCCCATTTTCTATTATATTCTTTAATTAAAAAAAGAGGCATCAGATAAATATATATATATATATTTAAAGGTGAACAAAATAATAGTAGAAAAAACCCTGATTTTTTATTTACTAACCAAAGTAAAATAGATAATCTGAGTGAGAGGGAGAGAGAATAATTGTATGAGTACAAAATAAGAGCAAAAAAAATATATATATATTTGAAAGTAAAAGAATTTTTTTTTTTTTTTTAGAGGAACAGTGAACAAAGGTTGAGTGTAGAAAGTTATTGAAGAATTACAAGTATATTTGTATATATATATATATAATTTTTTTATTTTTAATTAATAAAAGAGAGTTAGAGAACGGTAGAAAGTAGATATTACACAAATAAAAGAAGAACGAAAATATACGCAAGAGAAATAAAACATATATTTATTACTAGTAGGAAGAGTCACAATCATATAAAAAAGGGGGGAAAAAACAAACAAACAAACAAACAGCGAAAACAGTAAACAAGTAAAAATAAAAATAATATCAATAAATAATAATAATAATAATAATAATAAATAAATGGCCTCTGAAACAGCTGCAGTATTAGTAGCTGTACGAGTGCGGCCTCTTAACTCGCGTGAATCTCCACTAGAATGCACCATCACAGTTCCTGATTCCCGCACCGTAACTCTCACAGATATCACAGGTAGTGGTCAACAACATTGTTTTACATTTGATAAAATATTCTGGAGTGTACCACCAAATGTTTTACCTGTACAATCCTCTGCTTCTTCTAATATTACTTCTTCTTCATTATATTTAACTCCTCCAACACGATCTCCACGCCTCTCATGTGTTGATAGTCTTACTCCCATGGCAGTCTCTCGTAGTGCCTCTATTGTAGGTGGAGTTGGATATAATAATAATAATAATTGTGTTAGTAGTGCCGCCAGTACAATTGCTGGACTCACAAATACAACAAATAATAATAATAATAATGAATCTTCCCTTGGAGTTATTGCTGGGAAATTGGTTGCAGGAGGAGCCTTACCTTGCTTTACTCGAGTCCCAGAGTATGATGATCAAGCCTCTGTCTATGCTTTTATTGGCCCCCGCATGTATGAGTCTGTGATGACAGGATATAATTCATGTTTATTTGCATACGGGCAAACTGGGAGTGGGAAAACGCATAGTATGATGGGCCCAACTGACGGCGTCTCACTTCGCTCTACTGAAAGAGGTATTATGCCTCGATTGTGTGAGGATTTATTTGAAATGATGCGAAGAGAACGTGAGGAGGATGAGAGTGTGACGTATAATGTGGAGTGTAGTTTTTTGGAAATATATTGTGAACGGGTTCGGGATTTGTTAGCCCATACTGGGGCATCGCATACATTTAGTGCAACAAATACAACACATTCAACGATTAGTGGTTCTAGTACAGCTGGATTAGGATTTGCTAGTAATAATAATAATAATAATCCTAGTTCTGGAGTTGGAGGAATATATCATGGAGGAATTTCATCTGCTTCTTCACCATCATCACTAAGAATTAGACAACATCCTACACGTGGTCCATATGTAGAAGGGCTTTCACTTGTAAAAGTAAGTAATGCAGAGGGAGTTATGCGTCAACTCATTGGTGGATTACGTGAAAGGGTTACAGCAGAAACAAAAATGAATGAACATAGTAGTCGTAGTCATGCTATACTTCAATTACATATTACTAGAGTTACAGTTGTTAGAGAAGAAACTGCAGTTGTAACTAAAACTAGGGTTTGTAAAGTAAATATGGTAGATCTTGCAGGAAGTGAAAGAGTATCTCAATCTGGTGCTACTGGAGATCGTTTTGAAGAAGCACGAAATATTAATTTATCACTTACTACACTTGGTCGTGTTATATTACAATTATCAGATAAACAAGCTGGAAAAAATGTTGTACCAGGATATCGAGATAGTGTTTTAACATGGTTACTTTCAGATAGTTTGGGTGGAAATAGTAAAACAATTATGCTTGCTACTATAGCTCCTAGTGCATATTGTTATCAACAAACATTAAATACTTTAAGATTTGCAGGAGTAACTAAAAAAGTTATTAATGTTGCTACTGTTAATGAAGATCGTCATTTTCAAAAACTTATTGCAACTTTAAGACAACAAATTGTAAAATTAACCTTACAATTAGAAGAAGGAAAAGCAGCAGAAGTACATCATGAAGAAATTCGTGCTTTACGTCGTGATAGAGATGAATTAGAATCTCAAATTGATTCAATGCGAGCCTCAATGTTAACTATGGTACCTGCATCTGATGTAACATCACTTCAACGACGTATAACAGATCTTGAAGAAGCTAATAAACAACTTCATAAAGAAAAAAATCAACTTCAACGACAATTTATTTCCACTACTACATCACTTCGAGAAGAATTAGCACAAAAACGTGGAGAAATTATGAAATTACATGAATCTTTAGTAGAAAAAGATGGAGAATTACAAGAATGGCGACGTCGCAATCGTGAAGAGACGGTGCGACGTGAAACCTCCCCACCCCAGCAACAGCAATTTCAACAAGAGCAAGCAGAACAACAACAGCAGCAACAATTTCATCAACAGCAAAAGAAACAAATACCAATACCTATACACAGACAAACTAATAATAATAATAATAATAATAATAATAATAATATTAATAGTAGAAATCCCCCACCCCCACCTCTCATCCTCGCTGAGCCCTCACGTCGACGGGAGGAGTTGGAGCGGCAAGTTGAAACTCTCACGCGAGAGCTGCGGGGCGAGCGGCAGCGGCGTGAGGAGCTAGAAAGAGCCAAGGCAGGCCTCCACACCCAACTCACATCTCTCCAGAGTGAGAAGGAGGAGGCACTGCGGGAGTTAAGTGAAGTACAGCATAAATTCGCAGAGAAGGCACACGCACTTGATTGCACGCAGTCTGACCTCGCCGCCACTAGAACACTTCTTAGAGTAGAGCGTGGGGGGAAATCCACAGCAGAGAGAGAAAAAGAATTTGCAGCGCAGTTGGAGCAAGCACGGGCGGAGTACCTGCGTGAGAAGCAAACTAACGTGGATCTTCTCTTACGAGTTTCAAAGGTGGAACAAAAAGTTTCACGGCTTAAAAAGGGGGCCATTACAAAGGCACGTGATATTGCAGAATTAGAGCAACTATTACTAGAAGAAACGGAAACATCTGAACGGTATTATCTTAGATTACGATATTACCGTGAAGTATTAAATATGTCAATGTCATTCCTACGTGAATCTTTTACAACATTTGGTAGTCAAAATACTGATTTAACTAATATATCTAGTTTTAAAAATAATAACACTACTAATGATAAGAATAGTGTAATTACTCTTTTATGGGAACAAGCAGTATGTGATTGCGCTCGTAATGAAGCGTATAGTCGTGTTTTACTAGAACAAGATTATCTTAGTTCATTACTAGATTTATTAGGGCAAAAAGCTTTATTACAACAGCTTACTGTAGCTTCAACGAATGAAGAAATGTTAACTTTACGTGCAGCTACAGCGGAAGCTGCGGAGGAACCAGAACGACTTCGTCAAAAAGTAGAAAATATAGAAAATGAACTTGCACAAACGGTAGCAGAACGTATTACACTTCAAGCTACATTAAGAAATAGTGAAAATAACCGTGAACGTCTTACACGTCAGGTGGAGGAATTAACAACACAATTAACTTCTTTACAAGAAAGTAATGATTCACTTATAGCAAAAATTGTTGATATTCAAGCTTCTCGTGATAACTTTGATGTACGTTCTGAAGATGTAAGTGCTAGTAGTGAAACTTATCAACAGCAATGGCAACAACCACAATTACAAAATCAACAGCAACAGCAACAAGAAAGAAGAGAACATAAAGAAGAACAAAAGCAGCAACAACTAGAGGGACAAGTTTCGAATTATCAAGAACAAGTTGGTGTTTTACATGCACAATTAGAGAAGGAACGAAATGATCATGCAGAGATGATTCGTTTAGTGCATCGAGAAAGGGATGAATTATTACGAGAAATAAAATCTGTTCGTGAAGAGTGTAAAGCTTCATTAAAAGAAAGTATGCAAATTGTAAAAGATTATGAAGTACGTATTAAAGAGTTACAAGAATTAGTTGCAACTCTTCGTAATGCTTTAGAAGAAGAAAGTAATAATGCAGATAATGCACGTGATCAAATGCAGAGAGCAGAATTAGAGAAACGAGAAGCATTAGAAGAATTAAAACGTGTAAATGCTGCAAAGGATGCTATTGAATTTAGTCGAGATGCTACAGAAAGACGTTTTGCAGAGTTAGAGCAACAACTACATGAACTTCAAGTAGTTTATCATGATTTAGAGCGTCGTTTAACAGGAATGAAACTTCAAGAATCTGATGTATACCTCACACTTGAAAGAGAAGGTGATGATCAAAGTTGGATGGAAAAAGCACAACGTGAAAAGGAAGCTTTAGAGCGACAGAGGCGTGATGTTCGAAGACTTAATGAAGAATTATTAGCAATGGTGCGTCAACGTAATGAATCTCTAAGAGAAGTTCATAGACAGATTACAAAAATGCAATCTGGTGGAGCCTCACCAAATGTTTCTGAAGCGAAGTCTATTAATAGTGACAGTCCATTAGGAGCTCAGCTCCGGAATGATTAGAGAATATAAAAAATGATATTTCAAATATACATTGCGTTTATTATTACTATTAATAATTTTAGAATTTATTGGTAATAATGTGCCAAAATAATTTTTTATTATTATTTATTTTGGACTGGGGTGGGGGGGGGGGGGGGGGGAAAGGAAAAAATAGTTTGAAAAAGATAATCAAATCAAGTGGAATGGAGTAAAATATAAGTTATAAAATAAAGAATGAACTGAAGTTAGTGCTTTAGCTTTTTTTTTTTTTTCTTTGACTCTGTGATGAACTCCTGAATAATTTATAATTTAAAAGATGGAGCTCTCCTCTTTTTTTTTTTTTTGTTCTTGACCTGCGTTTTTTTATTATTATTGATTGTCTGTTTTCGTTGTAACTGTACATACATGCTTATACAAGAATTCTTTTTTTTTTATCTTAGTTCATTATACCGAACCTAAGAGTGAAATTTTGAGTTTAAAGACCCTGATGCTTCTTTTAATTCTATTTTCTTGTCTTGCTACGTGTTTTTTTTTTTTCCCCCTTTCCTTTTCCTTCTTTCTTTTATTTTCGTTGTTATTATTGTACTTTTTTATATACTTCAATTGTCGTGTATGAATTCAAAATTTCTTTTATATATGAATATTTCTGTATCTCTATGAACTTTTTTTTTTATATGTATGTATATATATATATGGTCTTTCTGCATGTTTGCTGTTCATTACATATCTCTATGTATACAGGTTTATTTCCCCCCCCCCCTCTGATTCTTCTATACTATTTATATATTTATTTTAAAAGATTGAGAAAGATTATGTGTTTGGGTTAGTGTTTCTCAGTTGTGTAATTAATGTTTCATCTTCATAGTGTTCTACTCATTGCACTTGATGTAGTAAAGGGTCCATATTTACATTGTTGTGCTCCTGTAAACCCTTTTCAGTGTGTTTCACTTGAAACTCCACATTCGTCATCATCTGCTGAATTGCATATCTTTAATAATAATAATAATAATAATAATAATAATAATAGTTTTCATAGTAATAATAGTAGTTCTTGTAGAAGTAGTAGTAATTGTAGTACCTCAACTACCAGTTGTAGTAGTACTTCTAGTAAAATTTCTTCTACTACTACTTCTGCTGCAGCAGATCGCCTTAATGGTTTTAGTGATATATTTGTTCCACGTTCAGAGTTTAGTCGTCGTATTATGCATCTTCTTGAAGCAGAGTCTGGTTTATTATATCTTTTTTATCCTGAGGAAATTGCGGGTTTACATTATCAACGTAAAACACTTCGTTATACTATTTGTTTTGTTTTTAATGTAGATAATAAACTTGTTACAACGAGTTCAACTCTTGCAGAACGACTTATACAACCTTATAGTGTTGTTTTAACAAGTATTGTGGAAGAATTACGAGCGGCAGAAATTCGTTATGGTTATATGTCTCGTGGACTTTCAAGAACTTCATTTAATGGAAACTCACAATGTGTAAAACGAGAATTTAATGGAGAATTATTAGAAGATAGTGATAAGCAACTCATACGTGGAGAAATAGCTATTGATAGTGTAGATACATTGACACCTACTGCTAATAATAATAATAATAATAATAAAACCACTATTAATCCAATACTTTCATCATCCTTAGCAAGTGATGAAATGACTCTTAATGTATCTCCTCTTAATAATAAAAATAATACTAATAACGAAGGTATTACTGTTAATAGTAATAGTAATAATAATAATAATAATAATAATAATAATACTGCTATTAAACGAGTGAATGTTTTCTTAACTCCATTACAGGATACAACAGCGTTATGGTGGACTCCATTAGAAGAAATGATTGAAACACTTTACGCTTGCCTTAGTGGAGAGGGTGAAGAAACAGACCCATATAATACAAGAGAAGGTGATATACAACAAATTCATCAGGGACCTGCAAAAGAACGTATTGTTTCAGTACGTCTTTCACAAATGCATTCATTTCATGTTCGTCGTATGCCTCAACCAAATGTACCACCATGTCATACATTAGATGAGGTACCAATTCCTATTGTAGATTATTCAGCAGAGATGCTAGAGTGGGCAGATCTTGCCGTACATGATGTTTTTAAAGCTGTTGATGGACATCGTAATATTGCGAGTATTATTCATATTTTAGCTGCAGGTTATGAACCAGTGGAAGAGGAGTCTCAAAAACAACTTCGCATATTATCACCTCTTAGTACTCCACATAATGCAAATTCACCTATTCTTCCATCATTTTCAACAATTTCACCTCAATTACGTAGTAGTGCACCAAGTCCACGAATTCGTAGTATAAATGGTGGTATGCAAACTTCTAATTCAGCCCTACTATCACCAATACATGGTACAGAAGCACGAATTATATCACCATTAACACTTGAACCAAGATTGGGTATGATACCTCCAACTTCTACTTTCTCTACAGTTACTACAGTATTTACAAAAGGACAAAATGTAACACGTATATGTGGTGATCGTATACAAGATGAAACTATAACTAGTAGTCATGAAGGACAAGTATATCCTTGGTGTACTGAACTTGAATTTATTGTCTTAGAAGCATTACAACATTTAGAAATACATAATTATGTTAGAATTGTGCGTCCTTGTCGGCTTCATAGCACTTATAAAACTACAAGAGCATTTGATAATGTAATGTGTAATAGGAATCACCCTGCACGTAGGATAATTGGTCAACGTATGCTTTTAGTAGAAGAAAAATTCTATCAAATGAATGGAAAAAGATTGGCAACTTATAAAGAAAAACAAAAATATGAAATTACAAGGGGTAATAGAGGTAATAAAGAAGGTAATCTCCCTAATCCTACACAAACTGTTACACTTCCTGCTGCTTTACTATCAACTGCTGTATATGAAAAGCATAAAAAAGATGATGATGTAGAAAAAGAAGGTGATAAAGAAGAAAATAAACGAAAAATACATCAACAGATAGAAAATAATTTTATGTTGCAATTACCTTTTCTTACTCAGAAGCATAAGTGCTCACCATCATCCTCAGGTGTGGCATCTTTAACTGAAGAAATACCAGGTGAACAACCCAATAGCCTTAATGATCGTGGAACTCAAGTCTATATATACAATGAAGCAGAAATTAAAGCAGCAACAGGAGCGGCTCTTTGTGCTCTTGGAAAATTTACCAATAACACTATTGCCAATATGCAGCAAGAGATGCGCCGAAACCCTTTATGGTCTAATGCATTTGCATCATGGGAAGAAATATGCTGTAAGGCACTAGTAGAAATAGCGTTAATTAACGATTGGTTAGTAGAGGTACTATGATAACTAATATTAACGTTAAAAATAGGAAAAATAAAAACATTCACAACCGTAGATGTTCTGGTAGATGGTGAATTGCCCCTACTTGTTTTAATGTATTTATGCATATATTTTGACTTCTATATATTTTTTATTTTGCTTTCTTTATTTATTTCTTTTTTTCTCTCTGATTTTTTAGTATTGACTTTATATTTAACTAATATTGCGTTTTATCTCAGAGAGAGTTTGCTTGTGCCACAAAGATGTCTGCCGAATTTCTTGCTATGATTAAGAATCGCCGCTCAGTGTACGCACTGAGTGATAAGCTACCCTTGCCTCGGGAGAAGGTAACAGAGTTGGTGAAGGCTGTAGTGAAAGAGGCCCCATCACCCTTCAACTCCCAGTCGTCGCGGGTTGTTCTTCTATACGGAGCCGAACACAAAAAGTTCTGGGAGTCCGTGAAGGCGGGATTGAAGGCTGTTGTGCCGGAAGCGGCGTATGCGTTCTCGGAGGAGAAGGTGAACAAATCATTTGCCTCTGGGGCTGGAACAGTCCTCTTCTACGAGGACACTGCAGTGGTGACAGAGCTGCAGGGCAAGTTTCCTCTCTACGCAGATAACTTTCCTGTGTGGTCTGAGCACTCAACAGCAATGGCTCAGTTCGTTGTGTGGACAGCCCTGGCGCAGGAGGGCATTGGTGCGACACTGCAGCACTACAACCCACTGATTGACGCCGCCGCGGCGACTGCCTGGGAGGTGCCATCGACCTGGAAGCTGCGGGCACAAATGCCCTTTGGAGAGCCACTGGCGAAGCCTGCACAGAAGACATATATGCCTGATGAGAAGCGCTTCCTGGTGTATGAGTAATCATGCACCTGACGTAACTTACCCCTTTCTTCATATTTTATGATTACTATTATTATTATTATTATTATTTTTTTTTTTTAACATTGTTTTTTCTTCCTTTCTGAATGCTAGTGTTGGCATCTCTCGCTACTGGGGGTTTGCTCAAATGAGCTCTTATAATATTACTGATATCTGCAAATGCAATGGGGGCCAAATATATTTTTTTATTATTTTTGTTTTTGTCTGCGTGGGAAGGCATAAGGGTGTGCGGGGATGCCAGTTAAGAGGCAAGCCTGTCACCTCTTGCCCTATAGCAGGCTATGGTTCTTCGCAATGATGAGGAGTTGATAGGGAAAATAGAGAGTACTAGGGCAGAAACGTCTCGTTACTCTATTTTTTTTTTTTTTTTTTTTTTTGAATTATTATTCTTTGATTTTACATATCATTTCACCTTTACTATGAGTTTTTATTATTATTATTTGTGGGGTTTCTTTTTTTTTTTTTTTTTTTTTTTTGTTTAATAGATCAAAGAATTTTTTTTTTTAGAAACGTATCAGAAAGTTACTAAAAGATGTGGTGGTTTTATGTTTTCTTTGTGGTTTTATTTATTTTTGCCATGGTGATGTTTCTACTGAAGAAGAATTCAGAGGCAAAACATGATAGTAAAGAGACACTGGAGAATTTTACTGGATCCGGCGCGTCACGTGTCCGTCGAGGAAGAAAAGAGGATTGATAGCATCCTCTTAATACATATTTTTTTGGATGCTATAGCTCTGCTTTTTTCCCCCTGTATTTTTGTGTTTTTTTTTTTTTTTTTGAAATGATTTTTTTCTTTATAAATGTTACGATAGATTGCAAAGAAAAATATGAATAATAATAATAATAATTTTTTTAATATAATGATTTATCTGTGTAAAATTAATTATTATTATTTTTTTTTTTTTTTCTGTGTGTGTGTGTGCTTATTTGTTGATTTTCTTATTTTATTGAACTGCCTTACTAGATTTATTTTATATATATATATATATATATATAATATGTCTTTTTTTTCTTTTTCAAATATTTTTATTTACATTCTTATTTATTATTATTATTATTATTTTTATATATATATATATATAGTAGTTGTAGTTGGTTTGTCTTAGTGTTGGTGTTTACGTTGAGGTTACACTTTTTGTGTCATACCTTTAATAGAGAAAGACATATAAGATCCCTTTTTTTTTTTTTGTCATTGTTGTCGCCGTTATTGTTGTTGCTTAAACTGGCTCTTTTTTTATTTCTGTTTACGAAATATGTCATCCCCTGCATCACCTGCGGCACATTATAGTGTAGAGTCCCTTCGTAGTGTTGGTTTATTACCAGCACAACTTGGACTCTCACGCCAGCCCCGCCTTCGCCCGCATGTTGGAAATATGAAAAGACTTGTGTATCCTCTTCCCTTCTATGCTATGTGGCGCGGGAATCATGATAAATATACTTACACTAATGCAAGTGTTTCACGCTGGGGGGAGGGGGACACAAAACACATGTATCATCAACATTACAGTCATGCCAAGTGTCCTACAGATTACGGCCGTGGTGGGCGTGAGTTTTCTTATTTGTCTGTTAAAAGTGGGAAACTTGTACAAAAACCACTTCCACAAGTTCAATATGTAGCAAAAGGATCAAAGCCGACGTGGTTATTTAAGTCTTGGCATACCCCATTAAATTCTCCAACAATGTGGGAGCGGGAGGTGCAATATCCAGAGCATATTCCACAACATATTGGGGCTAAACGTCCTCTTGCGATTTTAGCTCCACGTACGATGCATCGTTATTTATTTTTAATGCATATGGAAAAAATTACAATTACCGTGTCTCCTTTTTTGTTTGGTTTTGGTCACACATTACAAAAGGCTGTATTGGATTTTTATCGACGTGCTATTAGTGCCCGAGCTCCATTTCCAAAGGATAAAATATTTTTATTTTACGCTCTTGATCATGTCACACCACGTATTGAGGTGACGTGGTTAGATGGGACAAGTTATATTCCACCTGTATTGGAAGGGGCTAGTGCGCAGGATTTAATACAAATGGTAATGGAAGAAGCATGGCTGGCGGCAGATCGAATGGGGGCTGCAGGCCGAGTATTAAATCCACTAGCAATTGATGATTATAAATGGGAGCAACTTATTGTGTTTAAAAAGGTACGTGATAAGGATGCTGTTAAGGGAAGTTCAAAGAAAAAATAATGAGAGGTATGAGTGGTGGTTATTTGATAAACATTGAGTGAGAAAAGTGGGGAAAGAAGAGTTGAAGAAGAAGTATTTGATATTGTTTTTTTTTTTTTTTAAAGTAATCATAAATATACATATACATATATATTTATTTATTTATTTTTTGTGATATTTATTTTTTTATTTTTTTGGTTATTGGTTTTCAATTTATTGTTTTTGTTTTTTCCCCCCTCTTTTGTTTTTGTGCTCTTTTTTTCCACCTGGTATTATTACCTTGTTTGGGAAATTATTTTAGTGTGAGTGAGAGGGAAACTAAAGTTAAGAAGAAGAAGAGGAGGAGGAGGAGTAGATATATTCTCAGAAAGGGAAAGTAAGAAATAATAATAAAAAAAAGAAAGGCTTAATTCGAAGCGTGAAAAGAAAAGAGGAAAAAAAAAAAAAAAAATAGCTGCTTTTGCGTTACTGCAGCATAGACATAGTGCAAGAAAGAAAAACAACACATACTCCACTCCAAAAAAATAAAGAGAAAGGAAATAGTGTTTAAACGAAAACGTGAAAATAATAAAGAAAGTAAACGACAAGTAAAGAGTATATAATTTATTTATTTAGATATATATACAATATAAAGCGGAAAAAAAAAAACAAAGAAAAATAATAAAACAAAGAAAAAAAAAATCTTTAATACAAGAATAATTACTATAAAAGGAAAAAGGCGATGGATGTATTTCGCACAACTGGTAGTAGCCCCTTTAACGGTAGCAATTTAGATAACATTATGCAGTCACAACCACAATTGCAACCCCAAATAATATCACAACAACCCACATCGTTATCAACCGTATTTCGATCTGAAAAAATTTCAGGATGTACTTCAATGAATCTCAGTGCCACTGCTGAAGTAAGTGTAGATGATGAAAAGCGATTGGAGGAGGTTCGTCGTACACTTTTGTTACTGGATGATATTGCACGAGGAAGACATATTATTGATTGGCAAGAGTTAATGGACCCCAGTCAACCCGTGGAGTCAGCACGACGAGTGAGTGAAGCTCTAGCTCGGCCCACCACACTTTCAAATGCTGTGGCCAGTGTTGCTGAGTGTATTACAACTCCCTCACATCTCTCTATTGTGGCATGCTTAGAGCTACCATTTCGACTTCGAGTACGAGATGCTGTGTTGCAGGGGTTATTAAATGCGTTAACGGCCCCACTCGGCCCACACCCAATGCCGGTGTGTTCTGAAATGATGGCGGAGATGGTGCGATTAAATCTTGTCGTGCTGCGTGGGGTGGCCTCCACTCTTGAAACACTTTTGTCTGATGCCAGCACGCGCCGGGCAGGAATTGCGGTGCTGGGGCGACTGGCGGATCAAAATCGCGGGGATGAAGTTTTCCTGCGGGCGGTGCAAAATGTGGAGCCCTTACTTCGTGATATTCGCGACCCAGCTTATGATTATGATTGTGTGACAATTTCAAGATTACTTGGGTGGGGTGGGGCCGACAGGGCGGTGACGTTGGTGCCAGTGAAAACAATGGAACAATCCTGCACCGTGACGGCGATGACATACTTCCGACAACGCGATGAACTTCTTTCGGCCACCTGTGATGGGAATGTGGTGGGGTGGGGTGGGCCACAAGGTGGAACTGGAGATAATATTCGACCCGCACTTACAACAGAATTACCGATGAATTGTGTGCCAATAGGAATGGATGGCCCACCACGTGGAAATTATTTGGTGATTGCAGGAATGCCTTTTCACGCAGCGAATGTACAGGCTATGATGAATGAAAGTTATAATAATAATAATACTATGAATAATAATGGTGGTATTGGTGGAAGGAGTGATAGTGGTAGCAGTAATAATACTAATAATATGAATAATATAAATAATATGAATAATAAAAAACGAAGTGCACCTGTAAAGGGACCTATTTTACGTTTTCTTACCTGTAATGAGAGTACTGGGGCATGGACAAATGGTGAAACAATGTCTCGTAAGGAGAATGTAACTCTAACGGCTGTTGCCGCCTTAGCAAACCTCGTGGTGTGCACTGCAGAGAGTGGCCCAGCGGAATGGTCATCTGATGTTGGAATTCAACATGACTTAGTTCTTCTTAATGGTCACAATAACGCCCAACCCCTGCGTCGATTTGAAAAAGCGCATGATGATTACATTACGGTTTTGCGTGTTGGGGAGGATAGTGATCATATCCTAATAAGTGGTGCACGGGATTGTGTGGTGAAAGTATGGGATACTCGAAGTGGAAATAATCGTCCTGGCCTAACTACAGCCGCTGCTGTTGTCTCTGCTAGTACTAATAATAATAATAATTCAACAAGAATCCCTGCAACACCCACACATCGACTTGAAAACTCCCACACCGACACCATTACATCTCTCCTACCCCACCGTAAAGCAATTCTTACTGGTGCATTAGATGGTTCTCTGCTCGTGTGGGATTCACGTCGATTGAGTGCCCCTGTGCATGAACTTCGCATGCAATCGCCTATTCTTGATATTACAGCTGTGGACTCTGGGCACATCGCCGTCTCCACCGCCCGCGGGTTAACTCTTCTCTCGTTAGATTCATTAAAAACACAAGATGTGGTGTCGAATGTGGCCTATACACAATTACGTGCCAACTATGATGGTAGTGTTTTATTTGCAGCGGGAGGGAGTGGGATTCATGTGTATGGGCTGAGAAAATAATTCAACAAGAAGAAAAAAAAAAAGAGAGAGAGAGAGAGAGAGAGAGAAGGAAGGAAGAGGGGGAAACAAACAAAAAACAAAGAAAAAGATATTTTTAGGCATTAGTTAGGGAAGATGGATACAAACAAGGAAAACGACCGAAAGAGTAAAGAAGGAAGAACAAAAAGAGAGAGAGAGAGAGAGAGAGAGAGAGAAAACAAAATAAAACGAAAGAAAGAAAAAAAGAAAGAAAAAGGAAAAAAAAAAAAATTGTGAAGGATTAAAAGTGAGAGAGAAGGGGAGAGAAGGGGAACAAAAAAAAAAAAAAATCGGCACAGGAGCAAGAAGGACAAATTTGATAGAAACAAAGGAAAGAAAAAAGGAAAAAAAAAAAAGATCGGGAAATTTGTGAAATTGAACAAAAACGAATGCTTTAAAGAAGAAAAAAAAAAAAGAAAAATGAAGGACAAAAAGGATTAAATTAATAGTGATAAATGTTTAAAGAAAAGAAAAAAAAAAGAGAAATAAAATAACAACAAGAGATTGATAAAGGAGTTGATTGTAGTTTAGCAATCTCTTGTGTTGTTAAGAAGAAAGAAAAAAAAAAGGAATATACAAAAAATAAAAGGAATCGTGAGAGGCGCACCAAATATTGCACTGGGAGAGATATCTACTTAAAGAAAAAAAAAATAGTAAACGAAAGATAAAGTAGTAAAACTAATTAAAACAATGATGCGCATAAAATAGCATTTATAGCAAGTGAAATATTAATATCAAAAACATTCATATAGCTAATATAAAGAAGGAAAAAAAAAAAAAAAAAATTAAATATATCAACAGAGAGAAAGGGAGGTAGTGAATTCTCTTCTCTTTTTATGGTCTTTTTTTTTTTCTTTTTTATGTATTAATAAAAGGATATAGAAAGAATTAAACTGTAATGGAGAGGGAAAGTGAATTTGTGAATGAGTCATACCTTTTATTTCATACGTTTGTATGCTTTGATTTTTTTTGTCTTTAGTTCTGTATTTCTTTTTTTTTCAAATCAGTTTCTATAGACTTTTGTGTATGCTTATGTCCGTTTTTTTTTTTTTTCTGTATTTACTTTTCTTTTGATTTTTCACAATTTCACTACTTTGAGTGTCTTTGTCTCATTATATCTATCTATATGTTTTTTAGTTAATGACTCATATTTATAGTATATACACCTTGAAATTCGTTGTTTATAATTACTACTATTTCTTTTTAGCTTTTTGTGTTTCTATAGAAATAGTCGGGGTGGTAGTGATATTTTGAATTTTATGTTATTATTGATGAGTATATTTCTCAGATTTTTTTGTTTTGGCTTTCTATCATTTTTTAGTTCCTTTTGTCCTTCTTTGTTGGCATTTTTTCTCCTTTTTTTTTTTTTTTTGTTTCCATCTTCTCCCCTCTCGCTCTCTCTTTTGTTCCTGAATTTACCTTCATTGCACAACAGCACATATTTATAAATATATATATATATATGTTTTGTTTTTTTGTTTTTGTTTGTTTCAAAATTTATCTCAAATATATGCATTTATATATATAATTTGTGTTTATAAATGAATAAATATATTTATTTATCTATATATAAATATATATGTGTATATGTGTATGTGTGTTCTTTTTTTTTTTTTATGATTTATATAAATATATTTCTTTTCACCTTGTTTTCTCTCTTTTTTTTTTTATTATGAAGGATAAATTACTAGATATACACATATATACATAGATTTAAATTTCTAGTGCTTTTCTGAATTGAGTGTTTTTTGTATTCTTCACATATATATATATATATATATATACAATAATAATTATTTTTATTAATTACACTGTGTTTTGCTGGTGTAGCTGGTTCCTTGTTTTTTTTTTTTTTTTATATTTATCTTATCTAAGTTAATAAACACAGAGATACATAGCGAATCAAACATAGAAGAGAGGGAAAAAAAAAAAAATAATAATAATAATAAATTATAATAATTATTTCATTAAAAAAAAAATAAATTAAAAAAATGTTTCGTGTTCGTCCATTACCTTATATTCAATTCTTATCTGTTTCTCAGTATCGACAGTATACACCTATTTGGCAACCAGCCCCACCATTAGATTATATTGCCCAACTTCGTACTGAGGATGAAACACAAACATTATGGAATGTTTCTAATTATAATTCTTCTCAGTTAAATAATAATAATAATAATTCACAATTAAATACTTTACCACTTCCAATGTTAAGTGTAAATGGGGCGGTGGAGGCTTGGATTCGCTTTGGGAATGATCCTGTTTTACATACATCTTTTCCTATTATATTTGCTGGCCGATATCATTCAAAACAAGAAATAAAAGAAAAACTATTACAAGAAGAAAATAAAGAATATTTTCCACCCTCCACCTCTCCTTTTACCTACGCAGAGGATTACATGGGAACTAATATGATATTTGGGACCCCAATTCATGTAAAAGAAAGTGCTGAAGTTTGGAATTTATATTTTGAAAAAAGATATTTAACTCGACTGCGACAATCGCGAAGAACTGTTGCAAATCATGTAGGATTAATTAATGCACCGGAAACATTTACAGATGAGGCGGATCGACCTGAAACAAAGTGGTCACAAGATACTTTTTTTCGTGAATGTGCCTACATGAGTGAGAAAATATTAAAAGAAAAAGTTCATAATTTACAACAATTTGAGCAAGCTTTAAAGCGGGCAACTCCTGAGGCGTATTTGGCATTTTATGATTTATTTCAACAACAAACACAAACATATATTCCTTTACCTTCACCAAGTGTTTGGCATTATGAAGGAGATAAACGCAAACAATGGGCGGAGAAATATATTCCATTTGCACAGGAAGTACAATTATTTTTTGATGATATATTAGCGAATGATATTAAAAAATTAAATAATTCTCCAGAAAAACTTTTGCAAAAAGTTGCTGCCGTATTTCATGAAGTTGGTAAAGTTTATATTCAGAGATATCAACGTTTTCTTAAAGGTCGTATGTGGTCTGACTTAACTGAAGAAGAAAAAAATATATTTTGTATGAAAGAAATTAAACGTTGGCAAAAACAAATAGAAGATGGAGAATTTGATCCTCCAGAAGAAATTGATGAAAGTAATAATAATAATAATAGTATGTCTACAGAAGAATGGAATAGTGAACATGAAACTATAATGAAACTTATGAATTCTACTATTGATGAACTTAGTTTTAATGCGCTTGATTTTTGGAAATATACGATACGTTGTGAAGAATTAGAAACAGAACATATTCATACAGAAGAACGTATACGAAATATTAGTGCAGCTGCAAGAAAATTACTCTATGATACAACATCTTTTGAAACTATTATTCAAGGTATTATAGAATCTATTTCTCGTGGAAAATTAGATTTAAGTGCGGGAGTTTTTAGACCTTATTTAAATGATATTTGGTGTCAATTAAATTATGCAAAATTTGGAGCTTCTACTATAACACAACATACAACAACAGCACGAAGACAATTATTATTTTTTCACGCAGGATCTCTTAAAGAAGTTGCCGCCACCGCTAATTTATATTATTCTACAAAACCTTTAAGTAATACATTAGATTACTCTTCTCCATATAAATTTCGTCGCTCGCTTGTTTATTTATGTTCAAATTATGGAATTGAAATGTCTTATGCAACGCAGCGGCCCCTTTTAATTGGAGCCGCCCATCTTGCAAGAGCTGAAGATTTAATTTATTTAATTGTAAAACATGTGGCTCACCCTTTTGGAGAAAAGAGACGGGCGGCTATAAAAAATTTACATTTAAATCAAAAACGTCTTGTTGAACCTATAGAAAATATAATTGTAACGGTACCAAATTCAGAATTACTAGAAAGTGGGGCAGATTTATTTTCAGAAAATATATCAAATAAACAAAAAGAAGAAAAAATAACAATGTGGCCTTTAGGATCAAAACGAGTTATCTCATATAATTGGAAAATTTCACATTTTGAAAAACTTAAAATTGCAATAGAAGCTGCGAAAGCTGCAGGAACTGCCGTAACAGCTGAACGTGTAAAAGAAATACAAGATATTAAACAGCGTGCATTTCTTGAAATTTCACTATGGCGACGATTAACTTCAGAAGAATTAAAACAACGAAAAGAATTAAAAGAAAAAGAAGAAAATAAAGTTGCAGAAGCTTTACGAAATGTACCTTCACTTACACAAGTACAAAAGTATGCAAATTCTTTATATAAACGTATTGAAGAAACTGTTCCATTTATTGAGAATTCAACTAATAATAATAAAGAGAAAGATAATGATAATTCTTGGGAATTTGCTGTTATGTTAGATGATCGTGTAACTCTTAATGTAGATCAATCTGTAGAATTATATCTTCCTTATACAGATTCTAATGGAGTTCCACTCCCTCAAGGTGAATATCGTGTACGAGTACGAGGATTTGATTTAGATTTAAATGATAATTTTAATTCAACATTATGTAGTGAATCTTTTTCTGATTCTTTTAATGTATTTGATGCTATTCCTCAACTTATGGAACAATTTTTTAAAGATTCTGAAGTATTACATATAAAATCATCTGATTTTATTCCTTTTTGTACTTTCCTTCGTGAGGCTGGACTTGATATTCCAGTGCGTTGTGAATTTGAAGCTGGTCAAACTCTTACAAATAATGGAGATATATTTATGCAACATTTTCTACAATTACTTCGTAGTAATGAATTTCATAGAAGTTGTGCTGAGGCAGGATTAACTGAAATACAATTAAAAATTGAACCAGTTATTAAAGCTCACTGGGAATTATATCATCCTGGGGCAAATGATTTAGAATGGGCTGAAGCTCGTCGATATATTCTTGATAAAGCTATGACGCAAGAAAGAGAATGGTGGTTTCCTAATGAAATGTTAGATGTTAAAGATATTATTACAGGAAGTTCAAATGAAGTTGGATTTCAAATGTATCCAGCGAGTGTTCGTTATGGAAATGAATTATGTACAGTGTTAACTGCTGAAGCTGTTTTTAACAATAATAATTCAGGACTTTCTGCAATTTGTAGTGTAGATGGAACTGGAGCTGCAGATTCTCTTACATTTACAACTAATAATAATAATAATAGCAATCATATGAATATATCAATAGATGAAGCACTTTCTGTTGCTAAAAACGCAATTCGTAAAGCGCATGATCGTCATAATACACTTTCAGCATTTCGTTTAGGCCCAATTTCAAAACAAAATCAAATGATGATATTTTGTGGGATTAATGCAATGGAATTTGGAGGTAAGTATGCTCGGACGTATGCCTATGCTTTTGATAAAGCAAAGCGAGAGCTAGCAGAAACAGCATTATCTGGGCGAATGTTAGCTGGAATTAATGAAGAAGATATAAGTAGAATTTCTGAAAAAGAAAATGTAGATCGATTTGCTTCTAGTACACATCCAGAGCAACGTAAAGCACAATTTGTAGCACGTGTGGGGCCTGGTGGGACTCCTATTGAAGATCCAACTGCGGATCAAAAGACAGAATGGGGGAAGTAAAATAAAATAAAATTATTATTTCTTTTTTTTTTTTTTTTTTCTTGATATATAAATATATATATATATATATATATTTGGTGGTTGCAGTATGAAGTGAATTTTATTTAAGTGGGTGTGCATGTGTCTTTGATTGTTGTAGATGTATGAAGTGTTCATTATGGTGATTAACGAAAATAAGGTAAAAAATTAATGATGAAATATTTGTTTGTTAGTTGTTACTTTTGGGGGGTGGTTGTGAATGGAAATAAGAGGAAAACATGAATCTTAAAGAAGAGGAAACAAAAAAAAAAAAAATTCATTCTCTGTCTGAATAAGCTATTTAACTAATTTTTTTTTTTTTTTTTTTTTTGGTGGAGATGAGATATTAAATTTATTTATTGTATTATAGATTATCTATTTTATTATTATTATTTTTATTATTATTTCCCCTCTTTTTCTCCTTATCTTAATATAAAATAATTGTTTATTTAGCGCGGTTTAAATAAGGCGTGTACAGCTGCGGTATAGTAAAGAACGGGTGGTGGGGGGGGAAAGGGGAAAAAATAAGTATAAATAAATAAATATATATATATATATATATATAGTCAAAGCAAACAAGAAGAAATATACTTATAATAAAATAATAATATATACATAGAGTAAGAGATTAATAGAGTGAATTTTTATTTTTCTAACTATATATATATATATTCCCTTTTAATTTTCAGGCAACAAAAAAAAAAAAAAAAAAAATGCGATCATTTCTACAAAAGCGATGGGAGTCTGGAATGGAGGGCCCCACAATTGAAGAAATGATAAGTAACGCATTCTCTGACTTTGCCCCATACGCTGGAGCTGAACAACAACAATTACGTCTCAGTCGCCAACACACAGATAATTCTATTACAAATATAATATATGAAGAAAGTGGGGATTGGTCTGTGAGTGTCGCAAATCCAAGTGTAGGCACGGCAGCATTTACAACTACTGGGAAATTTATATTTGACTTACATACAAGGATTCCTCTTCGTTGGGGTAGAAGTTATTTTATTAATAATAATAATAATAAAGAAGAAAATGAGAATAATATGGTTTCGAATGTTCCAATTGTACGAGGAAGACGTTTTATGAATTCTACTAAATTACCTTCACATTATTCCTCTGGTACTATTGGAGTTTTGGAATTTTTATTTTCTTCAACATTAGAACGTATGGGATTAGGGATTCGACTTGGCCCATTATCATTACGTGCAACTAGCGCCCCATCACGCCAATCAAATAATAATAAAATATCTGAAAATTCTAATAATAAAACATTAACAAATGTATTTCAACGTACACCTGTTATTATAGATGGCTCCTGGACAGCACCGGTTGAAAATTTTTTACCAGCATTTCTTGCAAATATATTACCAACATCTTGTTGTATTTCTGCAGCTTTTCAACATCCATTAGGAAATAATAATAATTATAATAATTATAATAATAATAATAATAATAATAATAGTACAAATATGAATAGTATGGATATTTCTCATGAAACTGCTGAAGGTGACACTTTAGCAGCTATTTGTTTATATAGTAAACCTCAAAATAGTTCTCGTGATACATTTCGCCTTTTAATTGTTCAAACCCTAATTGCAAGTCATAAATCTTTTCATTTTAATAATAATAATAATAATACTAATGAGTCTACAAGAAGTACACTTTTTATGGGAAATGCAAGTTGGCGTGAATTAGGAACTTTATTTGCAGCAAATGCCTCTATTTTTGATAATATTATTTCTTTTAGTGCTTCAATTATGATGCATGATGGGGATATGGATTATGAAACAGCAAGTGTTATAGATATCACCCCAGTATTTGCAAATCCAACATTAATTAAAGTTGGAATTAATAAAATTGGGAGAATTGGGGTTGGAATTGCAACAAAGATATTTGATAATTTAACTATTACACTTGGAGTACATTATATACATCAGGCGGAGACGCGATTTGGGCTTGAGATTGCAATGTAGACATATATATATATATATATATATATGTTGTTGTTGTTGTTTAATTTTATTCATAGAGAGAAAGAAAATATATATATATATATATTCTTTTTTTTTTTTTTTTTGATACACTACATTATGATTATTTATTATTACTATTTTTTCATTCTTTCTGAGGAAAAGGGGATATTGACTTTTTCTATCTTTATTTTTTATTTTTATTTTTTTCTTCTTTTAGTGTTATTATATTATTTATTGTTTTTATTTCTTCATTTTTTTTTTTTTTTTTCAAAGTGTGTGTGTGAGAGTGTCTCTGAGATTGTGAGTATTTTTTATTATTATTATTATTATTATTATTATTATTATTATTATTTATAACAAAAGGAAAAAAAGACGAATTCTTATATGTCACTGCGGCAGACGCGGAAATCACAACAACAAGAAAAAGAAAATAAAGATATATTAATAAAGAAAAAAGTTAAAGAACAAAAACATGAAAGAAAACGTTTTTTAAGTAATAGTGGAGGCGATGCTGCTGCTCCTTCTTTATCACTATTTTGTGTAATATTTCAAATGATTTTTTGTGTGACTGGAATTTATGTTTGTTTTGGATTATGGTCTATTAAACAAGAGCGAGTGGTGACAAAACCTTATTATTTTATAAATAATAATAATAATACAAATAATAATAATAATAATAATAATGCAGAAGTACTTTCAACAGTATTTGTACTTGGATTTGTTCAGGCTGTAACAGCCGCTATTGTTGGTGCAATTTTATTATTTGGAGAAGTCATATACACTCATATATTCTCTATAAAACAACAAACATTAAACGGAAATAAAGAAAAATCATCCAAATTATCATTATCAACCTTATTATCATCAATATTCTTATTATTAGTCCCAGGAGGAGGAAAAAAGAAAAATAAAGCAAATAATAATAATAATAATAATAATAATAATAATAGAAAAAGAAACTTTGATGCCCTTCGATTAACAATATTATTGGGATTTACAAATGCATTTGGCTCCAGTTTAAGTTATGCTGCAATGCGTCGCCTAACATTTCCAATTGTTTTAGCTACAAAAATGTCTAAAATGGTTCCAGTAATGTTTGTTGGTTTTTTCTTTCACGGCACTCGATATTCTTTACAAAAGTGTTTAGCTTGTATTATTATAACTGGAGGAATTGTGTGTTTTTATTTATTAGAAGAAGCGCAACACCCACATAACACAATAAAAGAATCTATTACACTTAATAATAATAGTAGTACAATATTAAATAATTCACAAGATAAAGTTAAAGGAACAGGAGGAGGATGGGTGGGATTTATATTATTATTATTTAGTTTAATATCTGATGGGTTTACAAATTCCACACAAGATGTATTAGTAAAAAGGCAACATTGGAGTGGAAATAAATTAATGGTGTTTACAAATATATCTACTGGAGCTTGGTTAGCATTGGTATTATTATTATTAGAACTTTTACACCCAATTGCAACTATATTTTTACAAACCCCTACATTAATAAATAATAATATAGTGGATTATTATTATTATTATTATTCAAATAATAATAATAATAATAATAATAATAATAATATTATGAATAATATTATTAGTATCATAATTCCTTTTCTTTCAAAAATAGAAGAATTACTTCGCTGGTTTTTACGTGATGTGGCCCCATTACAAGACTTTACACACACAATAAAATTCTTTCAACGTCACCCCACTGCTTTACAAGATGTTTGTATGATGAGTTTATTAAATGCCATTGGGCAATTTTTTATATTTCACACAATTTCATTATTTGGTACGTTAACATTAACAGCTTTAACACTTTTACGTAAATCAGGAAGTGTTGTATTATCAATATTAATTCATGGACATTATGTAGGAACTGGGCAGTGTGTTTCTTTATTTGTTGTGTTTATAGGAGCTGTGTGGGAGGGACTCATGCATGCTCGTAAAGGAAATAATAATAATAATAATAATAATAATAATAATAATAAAGAAAAATTGAAAGAGGGGTAGATGAATGAAATATATAACATAAAGTTAACGATAAATAGTAATTTAATGAATAATAATAATAATAATATGAAAAGAAATATATATATCTGAGGAGGAAAAGGAATATTAATGAGGATAGAAATAAATAAATAAATAATAAAAGTGAAAGGTAATAGGATGTGCTTATGAAATTACCCTAATGTGTTTGAAAAATGTTAAGGAAGAAGAAGAAGAAAGTTAATAGTTCTCAACAATTTTCAGCACTATATAAGTATTTTAAATTATTTTATTTTATTTTGTTTTTGTAAAAAACTTAAAAAAAAAAAAAGCAATGAATTTATTTTACGAAATTGCGCATAAATACATTGACAAATATTTAAAAATATAGATGGCGTCCTTTTTTTTTTTTTTTATGATGAGGTGATTAACTATTTTGTGCGTGTTAATCATTTTATTATTATTATTATTTCTCTCATAATTATAAGGCGTTTATTTATATATTTTATTTTGCTTTTGTAGTGCATTTCTTTCTGTTTATTAAACCATATATGATTATTATTATTATTATTATTATTATTATTTTTATTATTGTATTATTGTTATTAATTTATATGGATTCTTTTTTTTTTTTTTTTTTTCTTTCTTGCTTTGCTTTATTATGTTTTTTTTTTTTTTTCTTTTTTTTTTTTTTTAATTTATTTTTTTTTTCCTCGTTCGATTGTTTCTAATAAACGAGAAGAAAAAAAAAATATATATATTTATATTTATATTTTGTATTTTCCCTCTAATGGAAAATGAAGGAGATAAAAAAAAAAAATATAAATGAACCAAAAAAGAAAAAAAGAAAATTTTTTTTTCCCCCTCCTTTTTTGTTTGCTTGCGATGTTGCCTAAGTTGTTTTATTTATTTAAAAAAAAAAATAAACAATAAACAATTAAGGAGTTTGTCTCTTTGAAGTATTGATAATTTGTGCTTTTAATTTTCTTAGAATATATAAATATATATTTGTTCTTATTTAAGAAAAAAAATAAAAATAAAAACACTAATAATAATAATATCTTTTTTTTTTTTTTTTGATATTTATATTTTCTTTCTCTTATTATTTTTATTATTATTATTATTTTCTTATAATATGAAGTGGCGTCACCACCACCTCAATTCTTTTTTTTTTTTTTTTCACAGATAAATAAATAATAATAAAAAAAGGTAACTTTAATCAAAGGCACACACTATTTACAGGTCTAGAAATATATATATATATATATATATATAAACAGAGAGAGAGAGAGAGAGAGAGAGAGAGAGAGAGAAACCAATAAACTTATTAATATTATTACTTATTATTATTATTTATTATTATTAATTAAATACAAATATAAATATATAAATAATGTCAGAAGCTCCTACTTCTAATAATAATAATAATAATAATAATAATAATAATTCATTAGCAGAACGCCTGCGTGAGTTATTACATCAGAGAACATTACACACAAAACTCCCACCAGCCCACATGCGTTGCCCAATAAATCCCTCACATCAAATACCAATAGCAATTATAGTAAAACACTTAATTAAAACACATTCACAAGATATATTATCATATTGTTCTGATGCGATGTATGCTAGTGGAACTTATGAGAGACGGCGTGCTTTTCTACAATCACAATTACGAATATGTAAAAAAGATAATGATAATGAAAGAAGAAGAAATAGAAATAGAAGTAAAAGTAGAAATAATAATAAAAGAAGAAGAAGGGGCAGTAGGAGTAGGAGTAGGAGTGATAGTATGAGTAGTAATAATAGTAGTGAATCTTATTATTATTATTATAATCGTAATAATAAACATAATAAAAAAAATCGTACTAGATATTCAAAGAATTCTTCTGAAAGTTATTCAAGTGAATCCTCAGAAGACTCTCTTCCACGCCTTCCACCAACACAACCAGTACAACAAGAACAAGAAGAAAATAATAATATTATTATGAATAATAACTATATGAAATATCAAGTAGGACCAGAAGTCATTCCACCACAAATAAATAACAGTAATAGCTACAATAATAATATTAATCATAATAATAATTTTCTTTTATCACCTGTGGGTTATGGTAGTGTAGGAATTGGGCCTCAAATACCAATAACTCCCTTAACTACTAATATTTCTAATAATATTAATAATTGTAATACGAATACTTTAATGGGTCGATATACACTTGGGCAGACAATACGCCGACAATCTTTAATGGATTATTTATTTCAATTTGGTCCTTTACAACACTGTGATATTCAACCCCAGCATGGAACTATTATAATAATATATCAAACAATAGAAGCAGCTTCACATTGTTGTTTAGTAAGTTGTCCTTTTTTTGTAATTGATGGAGTTACTATAGAAATGTGGCCTGTTAGTAATAATAATAATAATAATATTATTATTCCTACTAGTAATAGTATTATTCCTACAGTTTCAAGTATGAATTATGTTAGAAATGGAACTTCATATAATATTCCTTCTATTTCTTCTACAATTACACCACCACCACCAATATTATCATTACCTCCTCCTCCTCCTCCTCCTCTTCTTTCTATTAATTCTTCTATTAATAATTCTTTTATTAATCCTTTAAATTCAACTTTATCTTCTCTAGAGCCTCAATACTCTGAGCAGAAATCAAACTTAATCATTACAGTTCCTGAAAAAACTGTAGAAATTTCTTCAAATAATGCAAAAAATATTTCAACACGAAATTCAAATATTGAAGCACCTAAAGATATATTTATAGCGAATATAAAAAAAGAAAAGAAGGATAACATAGAGGAAAAAGATATATGGGAAGAATTTCAACAATTTGGAATTGTAAAAAATATTATTTTAGTAGGATCACGTGTAATAATTGAGTACGAATCAACTAAAAGTGTTGAAGATGTCACTCGTGCATTAGAGGAAGGAACGAAATTAATTACTTGCTGCTCACTTTTAAAATAAATAAAATAAAATAGAAAGAATACAGTAGTCTCAAGTTGTTAGAAAGAAAGAATGTGATTTTTGTTTTTCTTTTTCTTTTTTGTTAAAGAAATGTATTGAAAATACGATTAAATGTGGGCAACAGGTTCTATTCTTTTAATATGTGTCATTTGCACATATAATAAATTACTACAAAAAAGAATAATAATATTAAACGAGATATATATATATATATATATATATATGTATATATATTTTGATATGAGGGTAAAAGAAGTACATATCTGTGATTTGAAATAATAATGTTTTTTTTTTTCTTTTTCCGCTATTTTATTTTATTTTTATTTTTTTAATAGTAAATTATCTAACTCTTTTACCAAAGTATAGGGTATATTTATATATATATATATATATAGTAATATATAATTAATTATTATTTATTATTTCTGGTGTTTTTTTTACATAATGTCTGGTACTGTAGATGCTAGTGAAATTGAAGCATTATTGCGGAAACTAGAAGATGTTGGTGGGTCTCCTACTGATAATAATAATAATAATAATAATAATAATAATAATAATAATATGAATTCAGAAAATAATCGTCCTTTTTCCGGTCGTCGACGAGGATCTGGAAATGTGGATGTTGTAGTTTCACATTATTCTAAATCCTCAACAGGGCAAGCACGCTTTTCAACATATTCTAATATTAATAATAATAATGAAAATCAACCCACACCAATTCCACTTTGGGAAAAGTTACCTCCACTAAAACCTATTGAAGGCCCTAATAGTGCAAAGTTAGAAATTAATGTAGGTCAACATAATTTATTTTCACGACCAAAACTTTTTGGAGGTGCGGTGGTGACTTCATTACAAAAAATACCTTTAGAAGATATACGAAATATTATAACTCCAACCCCAAAAACAGATATAACAACAAACAATCAAGAAAAAAAAGAATTTAATAAAGATAATTGTTTATTAAATGAAGAAAATAATGGATATAGAGAGGCTAATTTTTTGCCTGTGATGTGTGCTAGATATATGAATCCCGCAGGTATTACTCCTAGAGCTCGCTGGGGCCACACGTTAACGCCAATGCAAGGACATAAATTATATTTATTTGGTGGAATGGATATGGAAGAGGGGGAAACAAATTCTATTTTTGAATATGATTCACATCACATCTCCTGGGAGCCTGTGTTTGTTGCAAGTGAAATAACACCAACACCTCGAACTCATCACGCCGCATGTTCTTCAGAAGGACGTTGGCTTTATGTGAGTGGGGGTACAACAGAAAGAGGCTCACGTATTATTGGAGATATTTATTGTTTTGATGCTTTTAAACAAGAGTGGAAGTGTTTATGGGAGTGGAGTAGTAATAATAGTGTTAAAAATAAAAATGAACCAACTCCACGATTTGGGCATTCTATGATATTTCGTGAGGATCGTTTATATATATTTGGAGGGAAAACAATAAAACGAGAACAGGCAGATGCTCGTGGGGTAGCAAGTTTTACTTTAGCATCGGTAGATGTTTTTGTATTTTCACTTACCAGTAATAAATGGAGGAAACGAATTCGTATTGGTAAAGGATCCATATCAAGTGAAGAAAATAAAAAATCTAATACAATAACAACTAATAATACAAATAATACAGAAGAAAAAGATTCTACTCAAGCAAATAATAAATCTATAAATATTTCTTCTTCTTCTTCTAATGTATCTGCACGTCCTACTAATAGATATCATCATGCTGCTTGTATTTTAGGAGATAAAATGTATATTAATGGTGGTATTGGTGAAACTGGGTTAACTCTCTCTGATACTTGGATGTTAGATTTAAAAGAGCAACAACATTGGATATTATTACATGATGGAACTAGCGCTGATGCATTTCCAAGAGAACGTCATCATATTTTTGCCTGCGGTGAAGCTTTATTAGTTGTTGGAGGTTGTAGTAATAATAGTGGACATAGTGGTCGAATTTCATTAAAATATTATAATTTTGTAGCCGTATTACCTATAATAGCAGAAACAATATTATTAACTCGCCCATGTTGGATTCCTGTTGCAATGGGAAATGTTTCTATTGTGGCCCCAAATAAAAAATCATTTGGAGCAGCATTTAGTGGAGGATTTATTCATGTATTTGGAGGAATGTGTGGGAGTGAAGTGGCAACCAATACAATGGTGCGATTTCTTGCTGCTGATAGTTATTTTGCAACTGATGCTAAAACAAATGCTGGAGTAAATGCAGAGGGATTACGATCTATTATGCGTCATATTCGAGAATGTAGTGGAATTACAACATTTGATACATTTGCACTTCCAAGAAGTTATAATGGAGAAGAAGGAATAACAATTGATACTTTAATGTATAGAAGTTTTGGTTTTCATCGAGCATTATTGCAACAACGGGCACCAAAGTTTTGGGAGGATCTTGCTCATTGTAGAGCAGAAATTGTAAAAAATTCTGGAAAAGGAAATGAAGAGGCTTCTGTGGGGTTGGATGTGGATATGAATATTATAACAACAGGAAATTCTAATAATAATAATAATAATAATAATAATAGAGGAGGAGGAGGAGGTACTTATCAACTTCAAGCTACAGCATATTATACAGAAGGAAACTCAAGAGTTCAAGGTCTTTCTGTACCATTATCATCAGATCAATTACAGTATTTATTAGATTATATTTACTGGGGAGATATACGTCATCGTATATTGACAGAGCATGAAGAGGAAGAAATTGGAGAAGAAAATGAAATTTCAAGTTATAAAGGAGCTTTACAAGAAGAAATAAATGTTATTCAAGCTTTACGTCATGCGGCGGAATTTTATGAATTACCTTCCTTACTTGAAATAACAGATGCTTTACTCTCTCGTAATCGTAAAAAACTTAAACAAGCTCAAGAACATAGTATAAAACAATTACAATCCGATCTTTTATCTCTTTTAGAAAGTTCTAATGGTGCCACCGTCACTGTTCTTTTTATTGATCCTCATACCAAGCAACAAATGATTCATGCCCTCCATCCTTTTATTCTCATGGCTAGTAATTCTTTTTTTAATGATTTACTTCTTCCTTTAATTACGGGAGAAAAAAATAGTTTTCAAATTGGACCAGTAGCAGCAAAAGTTACAGCCGCAGGACGTGGAGCTGCTCGTACTCGAAGAGGAATTCTTGTTGGCCCTGTTTCTGTTCCATCATTAGCAGTTGAACCTATTTTGCAATATTTATATACACAAAAACTTATTATTCCACGGGAGTCTGTATTTGCCTGCATGCTTGGAGCTCATTTATTAGATATTCCTGCATTACAAGCGTATTGTGAATCTATTTTAGCACGCGAGGAAGTTAATTACACCACCGCCGCCCACTTCTATGCACTTGCTGGGAAATATCAAGCTGCATTATTACAAGAAATTGCATTATTAACTTCTATATTAGGCTATGCAGAGGTGCGGCACTCACCAGGGTATAAATTACTTTCTAAAAAAGAAATAAAAGAAATTGATGCCGTGGCAATGGAATTAGGGGCCTCTACTTGGATAGCACCACCGCCTTCAATAACAGAAGTGAAATCAACGGCGGTGTATCAAGCACGATGGGGTGCTTCTTCATTAGTATAATGTAGAATTGTTGTTTTTGTGTCTTTTTTTTTTTTTTTTTTTTAGTAATATAGTTCAAACATATAATAGGAATCATAATAGAAGAAAGAAGGGGTATATATTTCTGTGTTTGTGTGTCATTATTATTATTATTATTATTATTATTAGTGGTAATAAATATTGATATTTACTTTATTTATTTATTTTTTTTATATTTTGTGTGTGTCTTGGGTTTTTTTTCTTTTTTGTAGAGAGAGAGAGAGCGAAAAGGGGATGCAAAAAAAAGAAAAAAAAACAATTATAAAAGAAAATATGGGCTGGATGGTCATTATTATCATTATTTATTTTTTTATATTTTTATCGTTTTTCCTTTATTTCTTTATTCTTTCATTACGGTGTATACGAACACAATTTCATAGTTTATTAGAAGCGAATAACCCCTTTATCAGATGAGAAGTTTTCATTTTTTTTTTTTTTTTGTGGGAGTTATTAAAACGAAAAAAAAAAAAAGAAATGAGTTTGAATTATGTTTTATGAAAAAAGAAAGTATATATTTACATTTATATGGAGTTTCAATATTGTTTTTCTTTATTTCTCTCTATCTAACAGACACAAACAAACTATTATTTCTTTTTTGTTTTACTTTCTACATTCACTGAACTTTAAAAATTGGGTTTAAAAAAAAGAAAAAAAAAATCTGCATCTGTATCTTTATATATCTCAATTGTAATATTATTATTATTATTATTTCCCCCCTCAATATATATATATATATATCTTCTTCAACAATATAAAATAATTATAAATATAAATATAAATAAATAGAGATATGTATCATGGCACATGTCGCCTCTCCCTCTCGAGTGGTATTAACACCGGCCGCCTTCGACTTGCTTCACAGTTTGCCTCCATGACAGGCTGGCAATCCGGTGAAAATAATAATTTTGATAATTATATTTACAATCGCCGCCGCCGCGATAACTTTGAGGCATTTGATCAACGCGTTGCTAGAGGTTTTGCCGCCGCCGCGAAATTACACAAAATTGAAATTCAAAACGCCTTTAAACGACGCCTGAAAACAACTGGAGCGAAATGTACAGCCGCAAATTTAAGAGAATTAAAAATAAGTATAGAAGAAAGAATACATTGGTTAAAAGAAGTGTGGGCACAAATTGATGCGGATTATAGAAGTGGTGATGCTAGTCGACAAGAGATGGCAGCACGTGAAATATCATTAGCAATTAAAGGGGAGCCTAGTGAATATATACAATGGATGTATGAAACAAAACGAGAATTACGTCGAGCTGGGCCAATAGGGAAACGTGTTTTAGAAAGTGAACTACAACACGCGGAGTTACCTGAAGTAAGTGATGAGGAAGCGAATAGATATCATGAATTACAATTAAATATGATGGAAATTGAAGAGCAAGTAAAAAGAAAATATGGTGTGGCAGGGCAACAGCATTGGGCGGAATTACAAGCTGCGAAAGATGAAGAATATATTAAAAAGATTGATGATGCTGCAGAAGTATATAAACAATTATTAGATCAAAATGCAAGATTAGAAGAATCCCGACGCACTGAACTTCAGAGAAGTCATGTAGAAAGAGTACATCAAGCACAAGTTCGATTTAAAGCTGCTATGGAGTTAGAAGCAGAAAGAGAAAAATTAATAGAAGCTCATCATGCAATGAATGAAGAACGAATAAAATTAGAAAAAGAACAACGACGCATGCTCTTACAAGAAGCTGCGGAATTACGAGCACAAGGTAAAGAAAGTGCTGAAATTCTTACAATTATGAAAGAACGTCAAATTGAGGCAAATGCAAAAAAACAAGCGGAATATGGTTTAAAAGAACGTGAAGAAGTTTTACAACGTAAAACACAATTATTAGATATGATTGCACAATTTAAACATGATGTAGAAGAAAGAGAAGGTAAAGAATTATTATTATCGCAACAAGAACGAAAATATCCTACAGAACGTCCAGTAAATGCATTTGGTTTTTATGATGATGATGCTGTAGAAGATGATAAATTATCTCTATGGAATCAATCCTCTAATATAAATACCTCACATAATAATAAAGATGATGCATCTTTAAAACCATCTACAAGTTCATCTTCATTTTTACATTCTAAAACAACAACAAATAATACCATGTCTCTTTCCCAAAATCAAAAGAAAGAATTATGGAAAGCTATTAATACTGATAAATATGAGGATCCTTTTTACACAGTTCATCAAGCTCGATTAGATGCTATGAAAACATACGACCCCGCCTACGCCAGAACATTTCCTACAAATTTAGTTTTAGGACGTAAATATAGTCGACAAGGCCCAGGTGATATGGCTGCAGGAAATGAAACAGATCGACAAATTCTACAAAAAGGAAATGCCATTGCAATGAGTTTTCAATGGGGTATTACTCCAAAAACAGTGCATGATTTAGATGACGATGGAAGTAAAGATTACTTTATGGATGGAAACTTTCATGTGCAGGATAAATCTACTGGGGATATTGATTGGAGATATGAAAAGAAAAAAGGTGGGGCTATTTTTAAAGGACCCAAATTTTATAGACTTGGGGCTAAGCGAGAGGCAACAGACCCAGGCGAGCAAAGTATGGATCCTGCTCCATATGCATCACCACCAAGAGAACATATGTGGCGTAGTAGTTAATTAAATGAGGAAAAAAAAAAAAATCATATATATATAAATTCTCTCTATTTTTTTTTTTTTTTTTTTGTTTCTTTGTTTTACTGATTGTTAAAAATACTTTTCTAACGGCAGATTTTTGCTTTGTTTTTTTTTTTTTTTTCTTTCTTTTACTAATTCAATACATTATTTATATTTATTTATATTTTATAATTTATTTATTAAATGATAAAATAAAAATTAGGGCAACAAACAAAGTTGTAACAACCTATATATATATATATCTCATTATTATTATTATTATTTTTCTTTGTCTTCTTTTTTTTTTTCTTTTTTTTCTGAGGGTGGGTTAAAAAAAAAAAAAAAAGGTTTCCTTATTATAGCTGTATTTTTGTAGTAGCTTTATTTTTATTTTTTTTTTTTCTGTATATTTTCTGTTATTATTTAAAAGTATTATCAGACAGAAATATATTAAATATATTTTCCCTTTCCTATTCTTACTTAGTCCAAAAGAAAAGAAAAAAAAAAAAAATGGTGACAAAGATACGGGATGCCACAGAGGAAAAGGATGATAATTTAAATTTAACTCCACAAGATAATTGTATTAACCCATATGGACCACTGGATGCAGAACTTCCAGTAAGTGCTGCTTTATTAAGTAAAAATTTATATTTATTTATAGCCCTTAAAACAATTGGTTCATTTGATTCTGGTGCGTTTAGTGCGGCTCTTGGAGCAGAAAATGGAATTGCCGAAGAATGGGGATTAACTACAGTACAACAAGGAACATTAACTTCAAGTGTATTTTTAGGAAATATTTTAGGTTGTTTATTATCTGGTCATTTATTCTCTCGATATAGTGCTAAAATGGTCCTCGTATGGTCCTTAATATTTCATACGATATTTACATTTTTATTTGCAACCCTCACAGAGTATAATATAGCATTATTGTGTCGTTTTCTTATTGGAATTACATTATCTTTTGTAATTGTGTATACTCCAATGTGGGTGGATGAGTATGCGCCGCGTGATCGGCAATCTGTTTGGATGGCTTCCCATAATGCAGGCGTTCCTTTAGGAATTATGCTAGGATATTGTTTCGGGGCCTTTTTACCTTCGTATACAAATATAAATTGGGAATGGGCGTTTTATGCAAAGTGTGTGTTTACAATTCCAACGGTTGGGTATTTAATGCGATTAGATCGTCGATCGATTGATCGGCGGCATATGAATCGATATGATATTGCCCCAAATAATTCCACAACAACATCTAATATAACAAATATATCTACAACAACAACAGCAACAACAACAACAAGAATTCAAAGTAATCGTGCCGCTGAACGTATTTTTGATGTACTTCGAAGTAATGTATTATACTTATGGAGTACCTGCGCCCCACTTTTTCATAATTTAGAATATATGTGTAGTATGTTAGCGATGTGTTCTCTTTACTTTGTTGTTACTGGTCTTCAAAACTTTGTTACCCAATACCTTCGCGATGAACCTTTTAATGCTTCCATGAAAGTAATTATGATTGGCTTTGGTGGGGCTGTAGTAACAGCTCCCGTGTTTGGTGTTATTACTGGTGGAATATTACTCGATCGCATTGGTGGTTATCAACGCAATTTAAAACGTGTAACTTCCTTTACATGTGCCTGGGGTGCTGCTGCGGCTTCTTTTAGTATTATATGTATATTTATCACCGATACCATGATGTTTTTATGTATTATATCTATTGTGTTATTTTGTGGTGGGGCTATTATTCCTCCAGGGAGTGGGACGGTGATGACTTCGGTGCCAGAGAGACTGAGGCCTGCTGGGGCCGCATTTTCACAAATGATGTATAATTTATTAGGAAACTTTAGTGGCCCAATGGTGTGTGGGTATGTAGCACATTGGACTGGGGAATTAAAATATGGCATTTATACTGTTTTAAGTTGTAGTGTGGTGGGATTGCTGCCCATGCTGGTGTTATTACACAAGGCGTTTTATACCTCTGATAATAATAATAATAATAATAATATTAATATTACTTCTGTGAATAAAAGTCGAGGGCGGCGTCCACTGCAGCAGCAACATACACAAATATATGAAGAGGAGGCTATTGTAATTGTTTCACATCCATTAGAAATAAGAGGAGAAATGAAGCGAGAGTCACCACGAGTAGTGTTAACAGAAGATGATATCACGCAAGGCGAGGTGGGGGTAATACCAAATATAATTAATAATAATAATAATAATAATAATAATAATAATAATAATATGATACTCCCAGAAAAGCCGTTACAAACAATAAAAACAACCACAACAAGAGTTTTTACACGAAATAATAATAATAATAATAATAATAATACTTGTGTTGTTGTAGTTGATCGAAAAAGTTGTAATAATACCCCACTACCTTCATCCTCTAATATAACACCTCGTATTTCAGAGAATGTTGTGGAAAGAAGTACTTTAAATAATAATAATAATAATAATAATATTACTACAGGTGGAGTAAGTGAATTTAATTTTAGTACATGTTCAACTCGAAGTGGCTCCGCCCAACCTCTTCCTTTTGTAGTTCCTGCAGATTATCTTGTAGAATCCTGTACAACAACTGATAGATTTGAAGAAGAAAGAGATGAAGAAGCTATGAGTAATAATAATAATAATAATAATAATGAAAGTAGTCATAGTGAAGATTTTGACCTTGAATTAGAATCTGATGCCGCACAAATGATGTCATTTCCAAATCAACATAACTTTGGACTTGATGTACTTCGCTCGTTATTATCTAATAATTCACGCAGGCGTTCACTTTCAATTCGAGGTAATAATAGTACTAGTAATAATATGAATAATAATAATAATTATTATTATTATTTTAATAGTAGTAATAATAATAATAATAATAATAATAATAATAATAATAATAATAATAATAATAATAATAGATTAGCAAATTCTGCTATGGAAGATCCACCATTACCTGGTATTCATGAAATACAAGAAGAAAATAATAATAATAATAATAATAATAATAGTATTACTCAAAGTAGTGGGAGTAGTAGTGTATCACCTAACTCACATAATAAGGATACACCATTATCATAGAAATAGAGAAAGAGAGAGAAACTGAGGAGATTGAAATTAATTTATTTATTATATTTTATTCTGTTTTAAAGGAATATTTATGTTTATTTATTCGTAAATATGTGAGTGTATGAGTGGGTGTATGTTTCGATCATATCTGTAAGAATTATGAAATAATGCAGATTGAAATACTCTTTTTTGTCTTTAAAGACTATTATTTTTTAAAAAATATTATTATTTTTACTATTATTATTATTTATTTTTATTTTTTTCCTCTATTTGTATATCGTTAACTAAACCCCCACAAAAAAAAGAAATTATTATTATTATTATTAAATAAGCACGAATTACAGATAAAAACTTATTTCTAAAACAAAAAAAAAAGGGGGGGCTGCAATATGTAAAATCTCTCTTTAATGAAGTAAATATAATTATTATTATCAGTAGTATTGTGTTTTTTTTTTTTTTTGTTATTTTTGTTTTTATTGTTTGTTTCGCCAGATATATTTCTTTATTTACATGTGTAACTATATTGTAATATTTAAAATAAAATAAAAAAGAATATATATATATATATATATATATATATATATCATGAAAGTAGTTGAGTAGAGTCAGATTAAATATTTTTCTCTAAAAAGTAAATAAAAAATAGAAAATGAGTTAACTAAAACAAATAAAATAAATCTTGGGTAAATGTTTATATACCTAAAGATATGTGTATCGTTGATATATATATATATATATATTTCATTCCTTCTGAATGTGAATTATAATTTTTCTTTTTTCTTTTTTTTTTTTCTCTTTAATTACTCATAATCATAACTTTATATATATCTATATTAAAATAATAAAAAGGAAATCTCCAAAAGAAAAAAAAAAATTTTTTTTTGAATCAGCTGAAGTAATAAATAAGGGTATAAAAACAAAAAAAAAAAAAGCTTGTACTATTTATAGCTGTTATTATAATTTTTTTTATTATTTTCCCTTAATTCTAATAATTTAGGAACTCATACATTCATATAAATATAAACATTTATATTTATATTTACACACACAAATACACACAAATACACATACATACATACATTTTAACCAACAGATTGTACTATTATTATTCAAGCATCTAATCCCAATCTCTATTTAAACACACCTATTATTTATTATTATTATTATTTATTTATTGAACAAAATAAATAAAATAAAATAAAATAAAATAATAAATAAATACATACATAAATAATAAAATGCCCGCAGCGGAGTCCGCCACACTTATTGGATTTCTCCAACAGCTGCGTGGCACGTTAGTTGAAATTGAGCTCCTCGACGCCGCCGTTGTCGCGGGGGAGGTGGTGTTTGTCGCGGCCAACATGAACGTGCACCTGCGGGGCGCGAGGGTGAGCGCGAGGGGGAGGGGCACGCGTCACGCGGAGAGCTACATCGTGCGGGGGAGCACGGTGCGGTACATTATACTTCCAGAGGCAATGAATACAGAGGAGGTGTTAAAGAAGGCAAATAATAATAATCATCATCATAATCATGATAATAATCATGATAATAATAAAGCTACAGTGAAGTAAATATATATATATATATAAAAGAAGGATTTTATAACTGTAGTGAAATTCAGTAAAAAAAAAAAAAAAAAGGAAAGAAAGGGCAAGAAAAGGGGGAGGAATATATTTAGAAAGGAATATATATTTATATATATAGTGTTTGTGTGTTTGAGAGAGATATTTGAAAAATGAATGAATAAAAAGGGGGGGGGGGGAAAGAAAAGAAAAAAAAAAGGAAATATGAGACGGTACTAGTTTAAATACAAGAGGGAATTTAAAAAATAAAATATTTAATAAAAATATATTTATATGTGTTTTCCTTTTAATTTCTGTTGTTTGTGTAGTGTTTGTTCTTTTGATGATGAATTTTCTCCCCCTTTGTGTGAGTGCTACCCGATTATTTATATATATATGTTATTATTATTATTATTATTATTATTATTATTATTTCTGTATTGTTAATGAATTGTATTTCTCTCTTTCTATTCTTTTATTTTTATAAATATTTATATATTTCTTTTCTTTTCATTTTTTTTTTTTTTTTTTTTTGAATTTCTCTTATTTTTATTTTAATATATTTACAATTAAATTAAATTAATCCCCTCTAATTAATAATAATAATAATAATAATAATAATAATAATAATAAAGAATAGTAGTGTGGGTTGAACAAAGGATCAAAGCCTTGTTGAAGTAGATAACAAATAAATATATTTATATAGAGATATAAAAAAAAAAGTATAGTATCTGAAGTAAAAGTAAAAATAATTAGTTTTCTTGTTTTGTAAAATAGATTCTTAGATCCATAACTTTAGTATATTTTATTCTGAATATAAAATATTTATATTTATATTTATTTTATAAATAATGGTAATGGATGCTGCCGCATTTCGTCGACTACAACATCGTATGGAGTCTCGTGGGCGAGTTGCAAATAATAATGATAATAATAATAATAATTTACAAAATAAGAATATAAAATGTACTTGTAATCTCCCATCTCATTCAAATATAAATCAAAATAGTGAACAACAAGAAAAAGAAGAAAAACAAATTAGTGAAAAAGTTATTTCTTCTGATAATAATAATAAAAATTATAATATTTCTAATAATAATTCTTTATTAACTCCTAATACCCAAGCTTGGTTATTAAAACGTATTGAAGGAGTTGAAATAGATATAACAAATGGTGCAATAAATATTAAGAGAAATATACCTTGTTGTTGTACTTGCTGTCATGGGTATCATCACTTATTTCATACAGAGAAGGAAACTATTAATAATAATAATAATAATAATAATAATAATTTAGAAAAACAAAAAGAAGATAAAGTAGAAAGTATAGAAAGTGAAAAGCAACAAAAACATCAAATATTATTTAAACCTGCCAAGGCATCATTAATACTTTCTTCTGTAGTTCATAGAGCTGAGTCATTATCAATGCAAGCAACCCCTAATATTAATAATAATAATAATAATATTACTTCTTCAACAACACCAGGAGTTGTTAATAATGAAAGTCAAATAGAAAGTGAAGTTAAAAAAGAAAATCAACAACAAATACAAAATCAACAAGAATATAATATATTACCAACAACACGAAATGATTCTGTTTTAAGTTTCTTCTCACCTCATCGTGTTTCAACTTTTGCAATTCCTCCTTTAACTAATTATTCTTCAGGGCAACCCACAATACAAACTTCATTAGAAAATAGTGGGAATTTACAACAACAATTAAATTTACAACAAACTTCTCAACAACAACAACAACAACAACAACAATTAGAAAGAAAAAGAGAATCTATTTTATCTACTTCTGTCCCACAAGGTATTTTTGTTTCACCACCTGATAATAACGCTAATAATAATAATAGTAATAATAATAATAATAATAATAATAATAATAATAATAATACTCAGCCTGAAAGTGATAAAACAATAACAATAACAAGTGTAAATACACAGCCGCCACCAGCAGTTTCTGCTAATATAACGCAGGATTTAAATTCAATTCAACAAACTGGAAATTCTATACATGCTGATCCTATAAACACTGAAACTGTTTCATTAGCAATACCTAATAATAATAATAATAATAATAATAATACTTCTACAGAAGTAGCTGCAGTAAATCAATCAAATCATTCATTAGGATTACCTACTAATAATAATAATAATAATTCATTAGGAGTGCCTGCAACAAATCAATCAAATACTTCATTAGCAGTACCTACTAATAATAATAATACTTCTACAGAAGTAGCTGCAGTAAATCAATCAAATCATTCATTAGGATTACCTACTACTAATAATAATAATAATAATAATTCATTAGGAGTGCCTGCAACAAATCAATCAATTCATTCTATATCAATACCAGTAGTTCCACCTCCTACTACTACTAATAATAATAATAATTCTTCAGTATTACCAGCACCAGTAAATCAATCAATTCATTCTATAGCAGTACCTACTATACAACCTACTAATAATAATAATAATAATTCTTCAGTATTACCAGTACCAGCAAATCAATCAATTCATTCTATAGCAGTACCTACTATACAACCTACTAATAATAATAATAATAATTCTTCAGTATTACCAGTACCAGCAAATCAATCAATTCATTCTATAGCAGTACCTAATAATAATAATAATATTAATAATAATAATAATAATAATAATAATTCAGAAACACCTGCAGTAAATTCATCTAACTCAGAGCCAACACCTACTGAAGTAATGAATGCATTACGAGAAAAATTATTATTAGAAAAAGCCGACGCCTACGTGCGGATATTAGAAGAACGTCAAAAAGAAGAAGAAAAGGTACGAAGTGAACAACAAATTGAAATTATATCGTTACTAGCGCGCCTGAGACAAGATGATCATGAATTATTAGAAGCAATGTATGAAAGTATTACACAACATGTAGAAGAGGTTTCACCTCATATTGTAAATGTTGAAGAACAATTATCTTCTCTTGCATATATTCCTCAACAAAATGAAAAAGTAGAAACTGAAACAATTAAGGAAAGAAATTTTTTATCTTTTCCTGCTGGGGTAATGGCGGCATATGAAAATGATGTAGGAAATAATAATAATAATAATATTAAAAGAAATGAGGTTATACAAACAGATGATCCACCACCATTACCTCCCCCACCACAATTAAATTTTAATAATAATAATAATAATAATACACAGACTTCACAATTTCCATCTTTAATAGGAGTCACAAATAATAATAATAATAATATAGCAGGAATATCTAAAAGTACTACAACAACAACAACAGCTAATTTACCTAATTATAATATACAACACGTACCTGAAGTATCAAATGAAATTCCAATACATTTACAAACAAATATAAAATTAAATTCCTCTGATGGAACTATGAAAAGTTGGATTGAGAGAAACTTTGGGGCAACATTAGACCCACAACATCGTGCATTATTACAACACGTTTTACTTTCAAGAGAAGCAGAAGTACAACGAGTGGCGGCTGCAGAATCACAATGTAAAGAACTTCAATATAAACTTTCAAATATAAAAAATTTTAAAATATCAACAACAGCAGAAGAAGAAGGAAATAATAATAATAATAATAATAATAATAAAGAAATGAACTCGTTAAGATTTAATAAATGGCAAGAAGAAAAAGATATGGAATTATCAAAAGCATTATCTTTGCTGCATGCTAGAGAAGAGGAACTTAATGCGATGCGAAAAATGCAACGAGAACAGGAGGAAAGATTAGAAGAATTAACAAAATCATTACAACCTCATATGGAACAGAAATATAGATTTAGTAGTAATAATAATAATAATAATAATAATAATAATTCTAAAGAAAAAGATGAGGAAGAACTACGTCGGTGGAAAATGCGTTATGAAAATATAGAACAACAACATCGTTTTAGTGTGCAACGATTAGAAGAATTACAAAATTATATTGAACAATTAAGAAGAAGTGCGCAGCAGGCAGTTGTAAATGTTGCCGCCTCTTCTTCTTATAATAATAATAATAATAATAATAATATATTAAGAAATTCACCAATAGATATGACAACAGTTCAATTATCTTCTCTTAGTGATTCAATACCTAAACATGCATGGGAAACTGCAACGCCTCATAGTAGTCTTTCTATAAGTCGACCACAATTAAGTATATTTGAAACATTTAAAAAATCACCAAATAATAATAATAATAATAATAAATTTTATGCTCCACCACCTCCACTACCACCTCATGTTTCATCATTTCAACAACAACAACAAGAACAACAAAAGAATTCTTCAGTAAGTCAAACAGATTTATTATATAATAATAAATCAAATTTAAATACAGTTACAACACCTACTTCATCTAATACAGATCGTGCGTTAGCGTTACAAAAGTTAAGAGAAGAACTTGATAATGAATGTGGAAGATTTGCAAATGAAACACAACGTTGGCATCAGTATCTGAAAAATCAAGAGGCACGATGGGCCCAACTTCATCATCATTAAATATATATATATATATATATATTCACTATATGGTTTCATTTTTGAGGATGAATATATATATATATATATTTTTTTTTTAGTCATAGAGATAAATAGAGAAGAAAAAATTTATTATGCTACTTCTCCCTCCGCTTTGTATTTGTATTCTCTGTAACTTTATTTATTAATTATTAATTTATTTTTAATATCTCTCTGTAAATTCCTATAGAAGAATAAAGTCTGAATGTGAGGGTGGTTATCTCTTTATTAATTTAAAGTATTTATCTCTCTTTTTTTCTTTTTTTTTTTTTTTCTTTAATTCTTTTCAATAGTGTTATATATCTGTGATTTCATCTTAAGAACTTATTAATAGCCACTTTTTAACTTAAAAAAAAAAAAGAAAAAACTATGACCACAACAAGCACAGCAACTTCTAGCAATAACACTATCACCTCCAATAAAACAAGTATAACAATCACAGAAGAAGAATTATTAAAAAATATAGCAGAAGGTGCCTCACAACGGCAACAATTACAAGAAACTTCCAATACATTTTTTAAAAGTAATTTTCGTCATAAAACAGTTGATGTTATATTGGCATTTACAACTTATTGTTTTGGTGGATTTATGCATGTGTATGGGCAAAGTACACCTCTCACAAGTCTTTCCATGTGGGCGGCAGGTACAACGTTTTTATTAAATATGCAAATTCGTCGTATTTTTGATTTAGAAGATGCTATGAAACGTCGACAAGTTGCAGAGGATATGAATTTAAATGAAAAAAATGTTTTTCAACTTGAAATGATAGCTTCATGGGTTTGGATGCTTTCTTCAATGCAGCAGTTTAAAATTCATAAACGTATGAAGTATTGTGGGTATAGTAGTTGGATGGGACTTGGTTCTTGTATGTATTTTACATTAAGACACATGTACAGTGTACTACTTGTTGAATAAAACTCACAATAAATAAATAAATATATATATATATATATCAATTAAAGAACAAAATATCTAAAAAGATTGAGAAGAATATATATATATAAGCATTAGCGAAGTAGTACTAGTGGGGTTTTTTTTTGTTTGTTTATTATTATGATTATTAAACTCTTTTCATTTAATTTCCTTTTTTTTTTTTTTTGTTTGTTTATATCTTAAAAAAAAAAAAAAAACATATATAAAAGTGATTGATAGTCCTCTTAGTCTGTAAGTAGGACTCTTTTTCTGTGTTCAAGTTTGTAATTATATTTATTTATAATTATATATATTAGTAAGAGATAAGAAAATAATAATAATAATAATAATAATAATAATATGCCTTCTCAGGGCTCAACAGAGGGGCAACGGATATATGATGCCAACTCTGACTTTGTTGGCTACACCCGTGAGCAACAAATATTACAAGAACTTAAAAGAGTTCTCAGTTCTTCTTCTTATAATAATAATAATAATAATAATTCCTCTTCAGGAGTAATGGAATCAAATGTAGAATCATTTCTTATGCGATATTTAACAGCCGCCCACTTTTCTGTTTCAGAAACAGTTGTAATGTTAAAACAACGCCGCGCCTATGAAGAGAGTTTACCCGCCATTCGAATTACAGGAGCTGTATTAGAAATATTAAGAAGTGGGGTACTTTCTATTATTGGAAAAGATATATTAGGCAGGCCAGTGTTATATATAAATACACAAAAATTTATTCAACCTGCATTGAATGAGGAAGATATGTTACGACTTATTACAGTTGTGATGGAATATTTACTTTCATATTGTTCACAAATATCAAGTTCAACAACAACAACAACAACAGGGGAAAAAACTGTAAATAATACATCATCAAATTCACAATTACAACAATATCAACAAATTATTATTTTAGTCAATGAGGAAAAATCATCCTGGCATGCAAATCAATGTATTCTAACTAATATAAGTTCATTTTGTACCGTTATTAGTAAATATTATCCAAGACTTATTGGATTAGTTTTATTATTTGAAGCTTCATGGGATGTACGTCAAGGTATGAAACAAGTTCTCTCTGAGCAAACACCAGAAGCAAAACGTATTATACAAATGGTTACTCGTTCTGATATTTCAAAGTATTTAGACCGCGCCGTCCTCCCAAGAGATATTGGAGGATATAATAATAATAATAATAATAATAATATAGAAGGATCTGCTACCTTTGCAGATGCTGTACTTCGACATTGGTATTTAAAAACAAGTTATTTATTAGCAGAAGAACGAAACTCACGTCCACTATGGCAACTCCCACCTTCTATTACAAGTGTGAGTGAAATTATTGCGATGCAACGTCGCGGTGCGAATATTACTACTACTACTAATAATAATAATAATAATACACTTATTACAAATAACAATTATAATCGAGGAAGTCCTCCATTAGCTCCACCGTTACTTAGTCGACGTGGAAGTGGTGTTTTATTATATTTAGGTGGTGATTCTCCTTCTTTTAATTCCTCACGTCGCTCTCATACATTTCGAGTGGATTCTGAAGAAGACGAGGGCCTCTGCTCTGCTCTCTCAGAGCCTGATGAAATAATTCGCACCACCACAAGTAGTTCTCGATTTACTCCAAAAGATATTCAATTATTAGTAGATTCTGGAAATAATAATAATAATAATAATAATATAAGTGGAATCCCAGCCCAAACAATTATAACACGTGAATTACAAAAAGAACGAGAACTTCGCATTAATGCTGAGCAGCAATTACGTAAACTACGACTTGGTATTACATTAGATCTTAGTACAGCTACAAAGCTAGAGCGAGCATTAGCAAGTATGCATGCGGAGTTAAATGTTTTAATTGGAAATATAATTATACGAGCACGAGAGGCAAATGCAAGTGGGGCCCCACCAACACTTGTACAACTTTTAGATTTAACTTTATCTGCATTAGAGAGGGCGGCGCATAGGGCGGAGCGGGTGCCGGCGATGAAGTTTGCTTCTCCAGCACGACAAGGAACACCACGAAATTCAACTTGTTGTTCTTTTATGTGAAGCTTTTATTGATTTTTTTTGCTTTTGTTTTTGTTTTTGTTTTCACTTGTTGTGTTGTGTTGTTGTTTTTTTACTTTATTTATTTATTCCATCCTTATTATTATTATTATTTTTTTTTTTTTTTAAACAGTTATTGCTGTTATTTGTGGTGGATATATATATATATATATTTTTTTTCTTATAGTGGTAGGTATATTCATATGTGGGTATCATTTGTTTTTTGATTGATAAATTGATAGAATGAATATAAGAGAAAGGGAAAGAGAAGAGAAAAACATGATTTTATTATTATCTGTTTTTCTTCTTTTCTTGGTTCTCATAAATAAATATATATATATATATTTCGGATATACAAGTCTTTTGTGTACACTATTAAAGAGAGAAACAAAATGAAAAATTTTGTGGGTATAGAGGGAAGTGTATTTGTTGTGTTTTTTTTTTTTTTTTTTTTTTTTTTTGTATGTATTGGTGGATGTGAAACAAAAGTTAATTTATATATTGCTCTGACAAAAAGTTTCTTACCGGTAATGACAAAAGAGAAAAAAATGAAAAAAAAAAATATATATATATATACATATTTGTAGGAAAAAAAAACAATAAGGTATAAAAGAAACATTTCAGTGTACTTAGAAATTGCAGGAATTTTACAGTATTCAAAATTCTAGTATACATTCTGTATTAATATATATATATATATATACTCATTATTATTATTTTTCTTTCTCATATTGTAATATATATATATATATATATATTTATTTATTTATTTATTTAATAGAATTATTTAGCGAAATAAAATAATAATAATAATGTATGAGGCCCTCATCGATTTCCTCTTTCTCTTCACCCTCCTCCTCCTCGCTGTGGCTGTTATTTACAACACAGTCACTTTATTAGAATTATTTACTATTATTCGAGCCACAACACAACATCGGCCACCACTTATAGTTCCATTTCTTGCATTTTCAACTCGCCCACTACGAGAGTTAGTAAATACACAATTAGCTAATAGAGCTTTAGCACTGCATGGAACTCATATTGTGTTTGGGTTAACACTACCAATACAAATACACGCCGCACCGTTTTCTAATTTACATCTTTGTCTGCAAAGTATGAAAAATTGTAGTAATAGTGGTGGGGTGGAAAATGAATTTGAGAGTAATGATGAAAATAATAATAATAATAATAATGAAAAGAGCAAAAGAGAAGGACGAAAAGTTGTTCGAAATAGTCATGGTATGTTAGTAGGAGAAATTGCCTCAGCAAAAGCAAAAGCAACAACAACACAGGGGCAAAATATAATTTATAAAAATAAAATATTATTAGAACATGAGGGAGGTGCAGTAAGAGATGAGGGAATTTCACAATTAACAACACGAAATCAACTTTCACTTACATTTAAATTAGAAACAGCATCAAGAGTTGGAGCAAATTGGCTTCATCCTGGGGATACAATAAATTCTTCTTATCTTAAATCTGAAAAAATTAATTCGTTATCCTCACATAATCATGTACCAGAGCGCAATAATACAATTCCATTTGAAGAAGTTAATAATAATAATAATTATAATTATAATTATACAATAGAAAATACAAATATTATGGCAGAATTACGTTGTGCTTGTATGATTGGAGCAAATGATATCGATATTATGCGAGCCATCACAGTCGATACAACACAAACGTTTGGAACTGAACTTTTAACTTATCATTGTTATTATACAAGTGAAGATGTTGCCAAGTGTGTGCGGGCTCGCATGCGATTATTAGATTGGTATAATCGTCAGCAATTAGGTGTACGATTTCAATCTAATTATCCTTCACATTTAAATTCACATTCACTACCAACATTACTTCCTTTATCATCTTCTTCTTTACTAGGAGTTCGCTCCCATGCTGAGTTACAAACTGAAAATCCAACAACATTGCAAATGAAATATCATTTCCCATGGAATAATAATAATAATAATAATAATAATAATAATACAAGTGTTGAAGAATTTATATTTTCTCGTCGAGAATCATTTGGTTCGTTTTCAACAATGTATGGTGGGCCCCGCTCAGCACATCGTAGTATTCGATCTAATGCTGTAACAGAAACGTATATTGAAAACTCAGAATTGTTGGATATAAATAATAGTAATAATAATAATAATATTCATATTAATAATAATAGTAGTAGTATGAGTACAATGCGAGAAGAGAGAGAAGGTAGTGATACATTACACTCTCAAAGAAATGCATATGAAATGCAAGTCCAAAACACAACTTTACAATTTCCTAGATTAAATATATTATCATTAACTCCTAATAAATGTCACTCAGAGTGTGAAACCCCAGTAGATCTTTCAGAAACATGTGAAGATAAAGCATTTGCAACAGCATTATCAACTTCAGGCTCAAAACTCCCTACAATTCCCTCACCCCCGCCTTCTTTTTCTTCAACTTCATTAAGTTCTTCAACTTCCTCTCATTGGATGGATTCTTCTTCTAATTCTTCTTCTTATTATAATAATAATAATAATAATAATAATAATAATAATAATAATAAATCTTCTAGTAACTCTTTAAAAGATGATGGGACGGAAATAGAAAATACAAGCAGGCGTGAGGGAACTCCAGACACAACTCCACGTAAAATGTCAAGAGATAGTGATGAAGCTGAAGCTACTAAAGTTGTAGAGCAAATTGTTAGTAATATTGACTCTAATTATAGTAATAATAATACTAATACTCTGCTTTCATCATCTTCATTATTAATTGATTCTACAATTAATAGGAGAAATTTGGATTTAGGGCAGGAAGTATTAAATCATCATAAAATACGAAAACATAATGAGGAGTCTTTATTACCAGAGCATCATCACCATAATAATAATAATAATAATAATAATCAAAAAAAGCAAATAAAAGAATCTAATACGACAACAACATATGAGGGAACGATGTATATTACTCCAGCTATTGTAGATTCTGATAATGTTTCACCTATTTATCTACAAGCAGATGCTGTGGATTTAACTTTAGCTGCAATTGAAAAATGTTATTTAAATGCATGTAAACCTCATAAAGAAAGAGGTGTAAATGAAACTACTAATACTAATACTACTAAGATGAAACAAGAAGAAAGTGATTGGGGATTAAAAGAAAAAAAATCACATCGACGAGAAAAAAAGCAAAGTATCCAAAAAATAAATAATAATAATAATAATAATAATAATATAAATCGCACACATCCAGTTACTCTTGCCCTTATGCTTTCACAAAATTCACCCCCACCACTACCTTTTTCACTTTCAGGAAATCATCGTAAAAATAGTAATAATAGTAATAATAATAATAATTCTGTAGAATGTCTTATTTGTGTGTACACTACAGCCCCAACTCTTGGAGATGTTCTTGTGAAATCAGTAAATGCATATGAATCTGTTAAAAAACAAAATCATCAAAAACAAAATCAACAAATGCATTGTATGCGTCCTAGACGATCTTTTGATTCCTTTTCATCTGCAAAACTCACACTTGGCTCTACACAATATATTCCCTCAGTATGGAGTACAATAGAGAATGAAATGTCTCCTACTTCACAAATAGAAGATATAGAGAGGGGAGAAACAAATATATATTTTGAATCTGAAGATCGATATTCTGTGTTTCATGCGGAGGAAATAATGAAGCGACGCTCTTCTTTTACTTCTCATTATAATAATAATAATCATAATATTAATAATAATAGTGATATTGAAGGATTTCCTATAACTACTTTGCATGATGTATTACGAAGTCGAAGTCCAATAAACACTAATAATAATAATAATAATAATAATAGTGGTGGTGGTGGTGGTGGTGGGGGAATTTTACTTCCTATGATTTTACAATACATTCGTGTAGGAAATTCTTTATATGCTGTAACAGAAATAAGTGATCGTACATTTGTGCAATATCGTGAGGAACGTGTTATTATTGGTAATAATAATAATAATAATAATAATAATAATAATAATGAAAAAATAGCAAATCAATTACATCATGAAACACAAGAACAAAATAATAATAATAAACGCCCCCCGACAACAACAAATACAAGAAAAACAACTTACAGAATAGGAACTCCTTCACATAATGGAGTTCGTCAACAAATTGTACGAATGTGTTGGTTGTGTCTTCGCACAGAAGCAAATATAATTTTAATACCATGTGCTCACTTCGCAGTATGTCAAGTGTGTGCTGAGGCATTACATCAATGTTGTATTTGTCAGGAGGTAATTAAGGCAACGATATCACTGCATGACTCAGAGTAGAGTAGAGTAATAATAATAATAATTATTATTATTATTATATATTTAGTTATAAATATGAAAATATATTTATGAGAAAAAAAAAGAGAGAGAGAGAGAAGTGTTTTGGTATTTGTATTTGTGTGACAATATAATATTAAGGAGTAGAGGTTGGGGGAAAACAGAAAAAACAGAAGAAAAAAAAAAAAAAAACGTCAAAATAATAATAATGATAATAATAGTAAATAAAATAAATATATAAAGAGAATGCAAAATATATGAGTTATGTCTTTTATTTTATTTTTTTTTTTTTCAAAATCATATATATAAATATATGTATGCTTTACTGCTTGTTTTTTTTTTTTTTTTTTTTTTGTCCCCCCCAGTTAGGAAAGAAAATAATAATAAGATGATTTTTCTTTACTTTCTTCTTTTTTTTTATTATTTAACGAAAGAAGAAAAAATAAGTTTTTTTTTCTTTTTTTTTTTTTTTTTTTTTTTAATAAATAAAAAATAAGTAAAAGGCGTAATTGTAAACAACGATTTTAAATAAAAACAAAAGGAAAAATAATAATAATAATAGCAATAGGAAATAAGTACATTATTTCCACTATCTTATATGTATAAATATATTTACATGTTAGATTTTCTTTTTTTTTTTTTTTTTCTCACTCATTTACTTCCTTATTTCCTTTCTTTTTCTCTCTTGAATCACGTTTCAAATGATGTATTTTGATTTCTTATTTATTATTATTATTATTATTTTTTTTTTTCTCGCTTACAAATAATATATATATATATATATATATTTGTATAAACTCTTTATTGAGTTGTCACTTAAAAAATATGTATTTTTTCTTCTCTTTTCTTTTATTCTAAGAGTGCGCTCACTAGTGTAAAGTGTGAATTCATACATTACAATTGAAATAGCCACAAAGAAAAAGCAAAATAAAATAAAACATTTACAAATATACGAATATATACATATTTATCTTTTTTTTTTTTTTTTGCAAAAGCAAACAAGAAAAAAAAAAAAAATAATAATAATAAGAGTTGAAAGTAGAGTTCGAAGTTCTTTAAAGAAAAATAAATAATTAATAATAATAATAACTTTAAAAAAAAGAAAAAAAAAAATGTCAGAGGAAGTAAGAGGATTTGTATCCAGCCCTCTTACATTTCTTGCAAATGATGTTATTTATTTAATTACTTCAATGATGGAGTTTGCAACAGAGGAAGAAGTACGAGAGGCAATACAAGGTTGTGATATAATTAATATTAATAATAATAATAATAATAATAATAATATTATTATGAGTAGTAGTAGTAATATTATATCACATTTAGCAGTCTGTGAATTTGCAGATCAAAACATTAGTGAAGGAGTTGAAGTTTCATCTGGAGAAACTAATAATAATAATAATAATAATAAAATTAAAAAAAGTCATATTATAGTAACGCATGATTTAACAATTTTATTTCAAAAACAAGCAGAGATGGCCCTTATGTTAACTTTACCAGGGAAAATGGATCGACCTATTACAGCAACCTCATCATCTTTAGTTTCATCTTCTTCTATTAATACGATGAGTAATTTTAATAATAATAATTATTATTATTCTGCTAATAATTCTTTAAAACAAATGGTGCGTTGTATTCTTATTACAACTCGAAATAAAATAACATTAGCCGAAGCAATAGCAAATCCATTAACATTAAAACAATTAAATATTCATTCTGTTAGTATGCAACAGCAAGAGCAACCATTAGAAAGTTTACAAACACTTTTACAAAATATATATGAACCTATACTACGCTCTCAGCGAGAAATATCACTTCGAGCACAAATACAAGATTTAGTGAGTTCTATTCGTTCTCGATATCAAGTTTTATCTGAAATTGATTTAAAACAATTTATTCATTCTGATATTATTGAAATTTGTACATTATATCCTGAGGCAAATGTAACAGAGTTAATTAATATTATTGGACCTGAAAAAAGCACGGATGCAAACTTTCTACGTCAAATTCTCTCTTTACGAAATACATGTAGAAATATATTAGAAATAACTAAATTTGATGGAAAAAAAGAAATGATTTCAATAAGAGATGAAGTGATATATTGGCAAAATATATTACGTTGGATTGAACAAATACAAAAACAAATACAAACTCGGGAATGGCAACTTATACATCGTTTACTTTCACATCGAGTTGAAACAAATTATGAATTAGAATTTAAATTACATGCGGAGTTAGTTCAAGATTATTTAAATTATTTAAAAGATATTCCGTTTCAGGAAATTGATGGAATAGAAGATGAGAAACATTATGTAGAATTAGTAGTTAAAATATTTAAAGCTATATTTTCTCAAAAAAGATATCCATCAAAACAAAAATTACGATTATTAGATTGTATTATACAAGAACTTTTAGAAAAACTTATATTATTAACTAAAAGACGTAATATATTACGCCTGTCAACACCTGAATTACAACTTCATTCTCTTAGTGAAATGATTTATATTTTAAATAATTTACAAGAACGTTATGAGGAGGCAAGAGAAATATTTCAAGCAGAAGCTGGTATTATAACTAGTTCTACTAATACTTCTACTATTAGTAATACAAATGAAAAAAATCAACACCCATATGTAAATTTATTACTTTCTCGTGCTCGTCAACTTTGGAATTTTATTAATGAACATTTTCAATATGAACGGGCATTAAAAAATATATTTGCAGATGGAAGTCTTGAATTAAATGCAACTTCTTCATTTCGTGCTGAGTTAACAGAAGCCTATGATCGCTTTGTAACTTCAATAGAAATTTCAAATTGTTTATGGGATGTTAAAAACGCTGGAATTGCAGAATTTCAAAGAATAATTGCTGTATATGATCGTCAACTTGCAAACTTGGATGATCGTTTAGCATTACTTGTTGGAACAATGTTAGCAACTGCACAGGAAATGAGTTATAATAATAATAATAATAATAATAATATTAATAATGGCGCCCAGGTTTCTTCTGGTATAATTAATAATAATAATAATAATAATAGTGGTATTGTAAATGGGGAATTTATTTGTGGAAGTTCTTTATACCGAATTTACTCTCGTTTTCGTCCACTTCGACGTGAAAAATTACAAACCGTTGTTTCAAGTTTTCAAATGCCTTTATTAGAACAAATGAATCGAGAAATAAGAGAAATTCGTGAATGTTATTTTAATAATAAAACTTCTCATAAATCCATTCGATTTGAAATAGCTCGTTTTGGGGTAACTCCATTTGTAGGACGTATGATGTGGGAAAAGTCAATACAACATGAAATTGAAAATTATTTAATTCGTCGTGATGCAATTTCAGAATATGGTTGGCATGCTTTATTAAATTTACGAAGTATTGAATATCGCTGGAGTTTAAATGAAACATTATCACAATTCCTAGGTCACGCCTTAGCAGATTTAATTTCAGATAAACTTCAAATATATTCTGAAATTCACGGCACAGCCTATGCTTTAGCATATCTTGAACTTGTACATGCAAAAGATGAAATACATTGGTCACGTGATTTATATATAAATAATGCACGTGAATTTGTAATTCAAAATGATATGAATTCATTAAGTGAGGCAAAATCAAGATTATTAATTCTTCGTAGAGGACATGGGAGAAAAATAGATTTACATGAAATTCGAGACGCACGGGAGTTTTATGAAACAATAAATGAAAGATTACAAGAAAGAGTTGTACAATGGTGTGAGGAAGTACGTCGACGAATTTCAAAATTAGATGTAATGCCGGAAACATTTATAATGAAAGGGCCTGTTTTACAAATTGTTGAAATTCGAAATAATAATAATAATAATAATGTAAGACGTACTGTTATGCCGTGTATTCCTCGAGATATGTTTGCACTTTTACAAGATCTTCATATGTTAGATAGTATGAATTTATTATCAAATCATGAGCAACTTGTCAGTGATATTCGTTCCTTCTTTCGTAATAATGAAGAACGTTTTCGTATTGCAAATTGTATTACAGAATTATTAAATTCTTTTGAAAAGGCATTATATGGGGATGACGAATTAATAATTCATCTCGCCGAGGAAGATTATATAAAAGTATATGAATTACTTATAAAAGCTTCAAAACTTCGATGGTCAGATGAAATAAAAATCCAACAATTTTTACAAGAATTTTCTGAAAGTATTTATGCATTTTGTATTGCCGCAGCTCAAGTAAGGGAAGTTGCTAATAATATGGAGCAAGGTATTAAATATCTTGAAGGTATGTATTATAAAAGAAATCATTTATTATTAACTTCAGAAGAAATTGTAAATAAAGTGAGAGAAATGTGTGGACTTATTCATCATCTTGCATTAAAATGTACAAATATAGTATGGTGGATACTTCGACTTCAACCTCGCCTTGATAAAGCAATTATTTATCAATTAAAAGAACATTTACAACGTTGGACGAATGAATTTATTTCTATGGGCCGTGATCCTCGTTTTCTTGATAAAAATATAACAACAGAGGAATTTCATCTTTCTCCACTTCGTGTTCCTATGAAAATGATATTAAAAGAAATTTCACTTTCATCTTCTGCTGCAGAATGTAGAAATTATTGGTTAAGTGAATTAAATCGTTGTTTTTCTTGGTTACATACAATGCCTAGACTTTTACAAGATCAACAAATACAACAACAAGAACAATTACAATTTCAAGCATTAACTGATATATTTTCTAAAACAAATAATATGGATATTATGATGATAACATCCATAACATCCACAACTTATAATCATTTACTAGAATGGTTACATCCTAATATTTTAGCAGAACCTTTACAAGCTATTGAAAAATGTATTCAAGATGCATTAGAAGTAGAAGCCCAATGGAAACGAGGACAACAATTATTAAATATTGAAGTTAGTGTTTTACAACAAATACTTGGAGATGATTTAGAAAAATGGTCAGAAGCTTTAAGACAAATACGTGATCTTGCTACAAAACAAATGGATTATACTCAACCTAGTACATTAGTTGGAGGAATTATTATTATTGCCGATGATGCCCAAAAAGAACTCGGGCGAAAACTTGATAATATGACACAACATATTAATTCACGTTACCGAGATGTGATTTCAACACAATTAGAATCTTGTTATCATTTCATAACAAAAGCACGAGCGGTGGCGGAGAATTGTAATGTTATTAATGATTTAGATGATGCAGCAAAATTTTTATGTCAACTTCCTGAAATTCAAAAAGAATTAAAACAAACAGAACAGCATATTTCTTCTCTTACTCCAGCAGAGGAATATTTAAAACGTCAAGGATTTGTTTTACCAGATACTTGGATTTATGTTAAAAAAGTAAAAGATGAATTTAAAGCCTATCGTGAATTAATTGAACGTAAAATTAAAGCTTTAGAATTTCGTCGTCCATTTCTTCGTGAAGCTGCTAAAACTCAAGAAGAAGAATTACGAAAAAATATTGAAGAACTTGAAGAATCTCTTCAATCAATAGATACTCAATTACAAGAACAACAACAACAACAGCAGCAGCAACGTGGGACGCAGGAAGAAAAGGAACATCAAGAAGAAAAAGAAGGAGAAATTTCAGAATCAATGCAAAAACGTTTTAATAATTTACAAGAACGTGCAAAACGAATAGGTGAGCAAAAACAAAAACTTATTTCTGTACAAAACGCTCTTGGTATTTCAAAGTTTTCAGAATCCAAATTAGATATTATTATTACTCGTATGGAAGAATTACACTGGATATGTGGACATATTGCCCAAGCCCAACAACGAATTATTATTTTAGCACAAACTCCTTTCTTTGATATGATACCTCGACAATTACATGAGAATCTGCTCACAATAGAGCGTGAGGTGCGTGAGTTTCCACCAGGTGTTCAAAATCATCAAATATTTACAGACTTACAACGTGGAATTGAAAATAAACTTTTGTGTCGATATATAATGGAGGAATTACGCGGCGATGCTATGAGTCCATTAGCTCGAGCTGAAAAACACTGGATTTCACTGAAATCACAATTACATGTTTCATGGAAATTAGAAACACTTACAGTTGGAGATATTTGGAGAAGTGATCCTGTAGCAAATGCAAAAATATATCATGATGTTTTAGAATTTGCCCAAGGCGAACGAAGATTAGAAATGCAAATAGGACAAATTATTACTTTTTGGAATGAATTTGAATTTAATACAACATTATATCAACGTCAATTTGTACTTATTCGTGGGTGGAATATTGTACTAGAACGTATTACAGATGATCTTGATTCTTTTCAAGGACTTCGTTCAAGTCCTTTCTTTTCATCTTCACATATTACTTCCATAGTAACAGAATGGGAAACTCGATTAAATATTTTACGACAAATATTAGAAGTTTTAATGTCTGTGCAAAGGCGTTGGGTTCATCTTGATGGTATATTTACTGGAAATGCTGATATTCGTCAACAATTACCAAATGATGCGGTACAGTTTGATAGAGCAAGTCGTGAATTTATGACTCTAATACCAACTTCTAAAGTTGGTATTGGTAATTCATTATTAGTGAAAGCTCAAGATTTTCTTAATGATAAAAAGTTATTAACTTCACTTGAACGTTTAGAAGCACAACTTTCAAAAGTTCAACGAGCTTTAAGTACATATTTAGATCTTCAACGAAGACAATTTCCACGTTTCTTTTTTGTTGGAGATGATGATTTATTAGAAGCACTTGGAAATAGTAGTAATCCAAATCTTGTTGGTAAACATTTACCTAAAATGTTTACTGCTCTCGCTCGTTTTATTGTTAATAATAATAATAATAATAATAATAATAATAAAGAATCAGGAATATATTCAGGAAAAACTCAAATTATTGGATTTGCAAGTATAGAAGGGGAACAAGTTTTTTTAAATCAACCTATAACTTTAAAAGGTTCTGCTTTACATGAATGGCTTGCTAAAGTAGAAATTGGTATGATATCAACATTACAACAACTTACACAATCAGCAGTTAGTTCTTTAATAGCAGCAGGACGTGTTACTACAGAATGGGTTTCTGCGTATCCTTTACAAGTTATTTGTTTAGCTTTTCAAGTATGGTGGGTACAATTACAAGAACATACTTTTACTGAATTACAAAAACAACAACAAGAAAAAGAAAAAGAAAAAGTAGTAAAAAAAGAATCTTTAACAGCATTAATGCATATGATAGAATTACTGGATAGACTTACAATAGATATTATTACCTCTGATGCTTCATCTAGTTTACGTCATGTTGTAGAGGAACTCACTACACTAGCTGTGTATCAGCGTGATGTTTCACGTGAATTAGCAGCTCAAAATATAACTTCCGTTGAAGCCTTTGCTTGGTTACGTGTCCTTCGTATATATCTAACCTCTTCTAATAATATTAATAATAATAATAATTCTACATTAACAGAAACTCCGTTACTTCATTGTTGCATGGCCGATGCTAGTTTCTTTCACGGATTTGAATACACTGGCCGCTATCAACGTTTAGTACAAACAACATTAACCGATAGATGTTATTTAACAATGACGCAGGCATTACATACGAGATTAGGTGGAGCCCCTGTAGGTCCAGCAGGTTCAGGCAAAACAGAAACTGTAAAAGCTCTCGGGGCTCAATTAGGTCGACATGTTTTAGTTTTTAATTGTGATGATACTTTTGATTTTGATGCTGTCGGGCGAATATTACTTGGGCTTTGTCAAGTTGGGGCCTGGGGATGTTTTGATGAATTTAATCGATTAGAGGAACGTGTGCTATCATCCGTTTCACAACAAATACAAACAATACAAGAAGCTTTACGAAATCATTCTGTAAATGTTACAATATCACAGCAAACGGTGAAATTAAAAGAAAATGTCGCGTTATTTGTTACAATGAATCCTGGATTTGCAGGACGATCTAATTTGCCAGGGAATTTAAAACAATTATTTAGAACAATGACAATGGCAGCTCCGGATAGGGAAACAATTGCAGAAGTTATGTTATTTGCGCAGGGTTTTAGAACGGCGGAGGTGCTTTCACGTAAAATTGTTCCATTATTTCAACTTTGTACAGAACAATTATCACGACAGGCACATTATGATTTTGGGTTACGGGCATTAAAATCAGTTCTTGTAACAGCAGGTGATATGAAACGAATTTCATCTTTATCTAATAATAATAATAATAATAATAATTCTAAAATTGAAGATGAAGAATGTGATGTCGTCATTAAAAGTCTAATCACTAGTATTACACCTCGTCTTACAACAGAAGATATAATGTTATTTTACCCACTATTACGTGACTTTTTCCCTGGAAGAGAACTTCCTGGAGCGGATATGACTTCTCTTCGTACTGCAATTGAAGAAGTTTGTAGAATTTGTCGCTACGCCGCAACTCCTGCTTGGGTTGAAAAGATTTGTCAATTATATCATACACGAAAAATGTGTCATGGACTTATGCTTGTTGGACCTAGTGGAACTGGTAAAACAACATGCTGGAAAACACTACTTCGTGCTATGGCGAGAGTTACATATGAGGAAAATGAAAATAATAATAATAATAATAATAATGGACCACTGGAAGCACATGCTTATGTAATTGATCCTAAAGCATTAACTAAATCAGAACTTTTTGGTGTTTTTGAAGTTACTACACGTGAATGGAAAGATGGAGTTTTTACAGAAATATTACGTCGTATTTCAAATAATGCTTCAAATGAAGAACAACAAAATCGTCAACAACAACATTGGATTATATTTGATGGAGATGTAGATCCTAATTGGGTAGAAAATCTTAATTCATTATTAGATGATAATAAAATTTATACTTTACCAAATGGTGAAAGACTTAGTTTACCTCCTTCTGTACGTATTGTATTTGAAGTTCAAGATCTTTGCTATGCAACACCTGCAACAGTTTCACGTTGTGGGATGATTTGGTTTAATGAAGGAACTATTCCAATTTCTAGTATGTTAAATAGATATATTAGTACTTTTTATTCTTCTCCTATAATTGATAAATATGGTAAAAAAAAATTTGTAGATGATGAATTACATGGAAAATTAACTGGAAATCATTTTATTGTTTCTCGTGGAGGTATAGAAAAAGAAGAAGTAGAATTAGATAAAATATGTAAAACATTAACAGGAACAACAACAGGAGGAACAAGAACAGGAGATAATAATAATTCTATAATTGAAAATATGAATAATACAAATCAAGAAGAATCTTTAAGTGATAGTATTAGTAGTAATTCTGCTATGGCAGCAACTCTTCGACAAGTTAATTCTTTAAGTGAAATTGATCGTGAAATATTACAATTACAAGTATTAATGGCAAATGTTTGGTCTCCTGCTTTTGCAAAAGATGGTATGTTAGAACGTGCATTTAAGAAAATTCATGAAGAAAAGTATTGGAAAAAGGGTATAATGGAACAAAATGATCTTCAACTTTTACGTAGTTTACAATCTTTTTTAATTGATGGAATTTGGCGTGTTTGGAAACTTCGTAAAGAAAAAAAAGAAGAAAAAGGAGGAGGTTCCATACCTTCTCAAATTATAATACAAAATTATGCTAATAAATTATTACAATATGCAATAGTATGGACTTTTGCTGCACCTTTTAATCATGAATTACGTAAAATTTTAGTAAATGATTTAGGTTTAATTATTCCTAATGGAATAATTACTAGTACTTCTAGTAGTAATAATAATAATATTTCAATTCTTGATGTTGAACCTAATCCTTTTACTGGAGAATGGGAACTTATACGTAATCGTGTAAATGAAACTTTTATTTCTGCAGAAGAAGTTATAACTGGTGATTGTATAATTCCAACTATTGATACATGTCGACATGAAGATATTCTTCATGCTTGGATTACTGGAGGAAATGCTAGTATTCTCTGTGGTCCACCTGGTTCTGGTAAAACAATGTCTATTACTTCTATTTTACGTAGAAATATAGAACATGATGTTATATTTTTAAATTTTTCAAGTGGTACTCGTCCAGAAAATATTATTCGAGCTTTAGAAAGAAATTGTTCAATACAAAATACCGCCCGTGGCCCTGTCATGTCACCTAATAATGGAAAACGATTATTATTATTTTGTGATGAAATTAATCTTCCTGCATTAGATGCATATGGAACTCAGTCTGTTATACAATTATTAAGACAATTTATTGAACGTGGTGGTTATTATAGAAGTTATGATAATGCTTGGGTAAATGTAGAAGGAGTTCAAATTATTGGGGCATGTAATCCTCCAACAGATGCTGGGCGAGTTTCACTTTCCCAACGTTTATTACGTTGGGCCCCTGTATTATTTGTAGATTTTCCAACAGATGAAAGTTTACGTATTATTTATCTTTCATATTGTCGAGCTGTGCTGGAATTTAATAAAACATTACAACAAACTCAATCCCTCCCATTATCACAGGCGATGGTGGAAATGTATATGTTAACACAATTACAATTTACATCTTGGCAACAACCTCATTATGTTTTCTCACCTCGTGATTTATCACGCTGGACACGAGCATTATATGAGGCAATTCTTACTTGGGATAAATCAGAACAAAATTCTTTAAATGTTTCTGGACTTGTTCGACTTGCAATTCATGAAGGATTACGTGTGTTTCGTGATCGACTTGTAACAAGTATAGAAAAAGATTGGGCTGATGAGGCTATAGATCGTTGTTTTATAAAACAATTTCCAGGTATTAATAATTCAGGTTTTGTAACTCCACTACGACGACCTATTTTATTTTCTACATTATTACATCGTTCCTATACAGAGAGTACACGAGAGGAAATTCGAGACTTTATTGAACGTAAATTAGAATTATTTTGTGAAGAAGAAGTAGATGCAAAACTTGTTATTTATGATGCTATGATAGATCATGTAACTCGAATTCATCGTGTATTACGTCAACCTTTAGGTCATATGTTACTTGCAGGTTCTTCTGGTGTTGGTAAAACAATTACAGCTCAACTTGTAGCTTGGATGAATGGAATGACTGTTTTTCGTCTTGGTGTGCATCGTAATTATCAATTAGATGATTATGAAAAAGATTTACGTGATATTTTAAGACGAGCTGGGTGTAAATTAGAACGTATTTGTTTTATTTTTGATGATAGTAATATTATGGAAGCAAGTTTTTTAGAATATATGAATGCACTTCTTGCCTCAGGTGATGTTCCTGGATTATTTGATGGAGAAGAATGGGGTAAACTTATGGAAGAAATTCGTGAAAGTATTCGAGTACAACAACAACAACAACAACAACATAATCATCAAGTTTCAGTACAAATTACATCTAAAAATAATAATAATGAAATAAATGATGAAAGAAAATCACGACGTGATGAATTAAACTCTATTATGGCATCCACTACATATGTTGATACTACATCTGAGCAAGAGTTATATCGATGGTTTTTAACTAATATTCGTCGAAATTTACATGTTGTATTTACAATAGATCCTGCTTCAGGTGAATTTGCAAATCGTGCTGTAACAAGTCCTGCTCTTTTTAATAGATGTACTATTGATTGGTTTGGAGACTGGGATCGTGAAACACGATTTCAAGTCACACGAAAACTTACACAAAAAATTGATATTATGTTTTCCTGTTCTGGGAATTTTAAAAATGGAGAAAATGAGGTACGGGATTCATTAACAGATGCACTTTGTAGTATTCATGAAATAACAGATGAAGTAAATCAAATTGTACGACTTCAAAATGCACATCAAGGAACTTTTATTACACCTCGTCACTTTGCAGATTATTTGCAACAATTACAATTATTATATGAAGAAAAGAAAGGAGGATCTAAAGAGCAACTTTTACATCTTCGTAGTGGTCTTGCAAAATTAAGTGGAGCTTCTGAAGAAATAGAGCAACAACGAGGTAAACTTCGTGAGCATGAAATAATATTAGAAGAAAAAGGTAAAAAAGCTCAACAAATGTTAGATTGTATTGTAACTGATACAGAAAGTACAAAACGTGAAAAGCAAGAAGCTGAAAAACTTCGACAACAATTAAAAGAAGAGGAAGAAACTATTATTTCAGATAAAGCTAAAGTACAACAACAATTAGCAGAAGTAGAACCCGCATTACGAGAAGCAGAAGTTGCATTAAATACTATTAAACCAGAATATTTACGTGAAATTCGTGCCTATACAACTCCACCACAAATGGTTAAAAAAGTTTTAGAAACTGTTCTTGTTGTTATGGGAGAAAAGAGAGCGGATGAGTGGGATGTTATTAAATCTCATATTCGTCGTGATGATTTTTTAACATTTGTTAAAGCATTTCAACCTCGTAATATAACAGAAGAAGCACGACAAACTGCTCTTCAAATGTTAACAGAAGAAGGATTTACATATGAATCCGCCCAGCGTGCTTCTAAAGCTGCAGGTCCTTTACTTTTATGGGCGCAAGCTCAAATTAATTATGCAAAAATATATTCTGCAATGGGTCCTTTACGAGCACGCATTAAACAATTAGCGGCAGCGCATAATTTAAAACGAGCTCATCTTGAAAAGACAGAAGTTGCAATTTATAAAATGGAATCTTCTTTACAGGAACTTAAAGGAAATTATCAAGAAATGACAGAAGAAATGGCACGAATTAAAAATACAATGAATGGGGTTGCCGCAAGGTGTGAAAGGGCTACAAAATTATTACAACAATTATTAGAAGAAAGAGAAAGATGGGGAAGTGAGGCTACAGGATTTGATACAGAAATACGTACAATATTAGGAGATTGTATTTTATCTGCAGCAGCTTTAGCATATTTTGGTTATTTTGATGAATATACTCGTCAAACTTTATTACTTCCTCGTTGGCGTCAGTGTTTATTACAACTTCAAATTCCTATTCGTGATTCTATGAATAGTGTAACAGAATTTTTAGTCACCCCACAAGATCGATTAAATTGGGAGCAAAATGGATTACCAAAAGATAATCTTTGTGTAGAAAATGCTATGATTATAAGTCGTTGTAAACGATATCCGTTAATTATTGATCCTAGTGGCGTTGCCTCCAATTATATTTTACAAAAATATGCAAGTGATAAAATTAATACCGCAAGTTTTAGTAAACCTGGTTATTTAAAACAACTAGATATGGCAGTACGATTTGGTTATCCAATTTTAATTCAAGATGCTGAATCTATTGATCCTGCACTTGGCCCACTTATGAATCATGAAATTCATCGTGTTGGTGGGCATGCAATAACTCGATTAGGAGGTCAGGATGTTGAAATGTCAAATAGTTTTAAATTATTTTTAGTTACACGTCATTCACACTTTCAACCCTCACCTGGGATGGCAGGACAAGTGTGTCTTGTAAACTTTACAGTAACTATTTCTTCTTTACAATCTCAATGTAAAAATAAAATACTTTTGCATGAGCATCCTGAACTTGATGTACAACGTTCATATATATTACGTACTCAAGGTGAATATCAACTTCGTCTTCGTTTATTAGAGCAAGAGTTATTAACTTCAATTGCTCGTAGTGAGGGAAGTTTACTTGAAAATGATGCGTTAACAATTGCACTTGAACATTTGAAAGAGGAAACGCATGCACTTAAAAAAGGGATTGCAGAAAGTGTAACTTCTATGCAAGTTATTACAAAAATTGAAGCACATTATCAGCCACTTGCTTCTGCTGTAGCAAAAATGTATTTTGCTATTTGTCGTTTTTCACAATTAAATAATCTTTATCACTATAATGTAAATTTTATATTTCGTATTTTAACAGATGCTTTAGCAGCATTACCCCCACGACCTAAAGAAGAACAAAATAATAATAATAATAATAATAATAATTTAAATGATAATATTAGTAATAATACTATTTTGAATTATCAAAGTATAGAAGAAGAAGATATAGCAAGATTACAATTATTAACATGTTATGTTTTTAATATTGCTCATCATCGTGTAAGACGTGGAATGTTTACACAAGATCACCTTGTACTTGCTATTGTACTTGGAAAATTACGTAGTAGTATATTAGATAATATAGGGAAACAAATTACATTAGAAGAATGGAGTTGGTTTGAAGATGCATTACAAAATTCAACAACAATAGGGGATGATGTAGAAAATGTTATTTATAAACTTCCTGAAATTTTACGTGAATGTGGAGTTTGTACTACTTCTTCTGCAATATCATTACAAGGTTTATTACAAAAACCTATTTTTAATATTGTAAGAGAGTCTTTATTAAATTCACAACATGCAGAAGCTTGGAAATCTTACTTTACATCACCTACACCTTATAATTTAGTAATACCACCTTTTACTAATTATTTTAAAAATGAAAATTTAATTTCTGATAATAATAATAATAATAATTTAAATCCTACTCGTTGTGCTTTTATATCTGCCTTATTATTATTTTATACTCGTCGAGATGCATTTGCACCTGCCATATTAGAATGTATTCGCCTTTTCTTTGATGGATCAAAGAGTTTTGATAAAAATCAAGAAAACAAAATAAATTCTTCATTCTTTAACACAGAAGCTTTAGATTTATCTACACTACAATCTGAGTTATCTGATAATATACCTCTTATTCTTGTTTCTAGTGCTGGAAGTGACCCAACATTACAAATAGAAACATTAACAAAATCATTAGATGTTTCCTTGCGAGTTGCTATTATGGGAAGTGCAAATGCATTAGAAGCTGCAGAAGTTTATATTTCAGCTGCTATGAAAGATGGTTCTTGGGTTTTATTAAAAAATATGCATCTTGCAAGAAGTTATGCTAATATTGTAGAGAAACGAATTCATCGTGAAAGAGCGGAAGGACGTTTACATCGTAATTTTCGTCTTATACTTTCTATTGAAGCCACATCATCATCATCATCATCATTATCATCTTCTTATAATAATAATAATAATAATAATAATAATAATAATAATAATAATAATAATATGATTACAAGTGATAAAAATGATAAAAAATGTGAAGATGTCTCCGCTATTTTACCTGTTAGTTTAGTAGAATCCTCTATTGTTGTCATATATGAACCCCCACCTGGAATGAAATCATCACTTTTACAAACTATTGGTACAATTAAACCTTTTTCAATTCATGCAAATCGACCTGCAGATATTCATCGAATATATCTTGCAGCTGCTTGGTTACATGCAGTTGTAATGGAAAGACTTTTATATGTTCCAATGGGGTGGAGTACGAAATATGAATTTAATGATACGGAATTTTGGCGTATTCTTCAAGCTATAGATAAATGGGTTGTAGTATCTCATAATAATAATAATAATAATAAAAGTGAATTAGAAACAATAGATCGTCATAATGTTCCATGGACGGCATTACAAACTATTATTGGTACAACATTATATGGTGGAAAAATTAGTAATGAATTTGATCAATTATTACTAGATTCCTTATGTTCGCATTTAATGAATTCTAATGTATTTGATGATGATAAACTTTTTGCTTTTACAGAAGATGCTGAAACAAATTCTCAGTTTATATGTCATTCTATTCAATCGTTGCGTGATGTTCAAAATTGGATTCGATTATTACCAGAATCAGGAACTCCGTTATGGGCAAAATTACCTGCAAGTGTTTCTAGAATTATATCTGCGCAACATGCTGTGAATACTGTAGAAAGACTTGCTTCAGTTCGACTTGTAGATGAAAAAGATACTATGGAATTAGTAAATCGTAATAATAATAATAATAATAATAATAATAATAATAATAATAATAAAGATGATCAAATTATAGTACCACGTATTATAAGTGAAACACGTTGGGTACAAAAGATTAAACGTTTTTGTAATGTATGGTCTCCAATACTTCGTAATTTACAAGCTAAATTCGAAAAAATATTAGGAGAATTGGGAAAAGGAGAAAAAAATAAAGTTATAAAAAATGTTTTATCATCTAATAATATGAATAGTGAAGAACCTACTGTAATGGCAATTCAACGTGAATATAATTTTTCATACAATAAATTACGGGAGATAATAAATGATTTAATTGCTTTAGAACAAATATGTACAAAAGCGTCTCGACCCACTACAATTCAACGTATTATTATGAATCATTTATTACGTGATTATATTCCACCACATTGGGCAAATTCATATGAAACATATCCAATTGCAGCAGATCCATGGATATCAGATTTTATTAATCGTGTCTCACATATACAGAAGTTATATGAAACTATTCAAAAACAAACTCAAGAAGAAAAGAAATCTATGGAAGATACAAATAAAGGAATAAATATATTGGGAGAAACTTGTATTTCACTAGGACTTTTATTTTGGCCTGGTGCTTTCTTAACAGCTACAAAGCAGCAAGCTGCACGGCGGCAGCAGTGTTCACTTGAGCAATTACAACTTCATCTTGATTTAATGCCAGAATCAGAAATACGAACACATATTAATAATAATAATAATAATAATAATAATAATGTTTGGTATATTATCGGTTTAACACTTTACTCTGCCTGCATTAGTGAAAGTAATAATAATAATAATAATAAATGTGAACTTCTTCCTATTAGTTCTGGTACCCCATCCACCCCTGTTGCCGCCTTACTTCGCTGGGAACCAATAATAATAATAAACTCAAACTCAAGTGAAGATATTTCATTAACTACGAAAACTTCTCAACTATCCGTCTCCAAATCTTCACTTCTTACACAATTAACTTTACAAGATCCACTAGGGGATTACTTTGCCACACCTTTTTATTTAAATCCTAGGCGAGAAAGTATATTACATGTGGTGCAAATTGCAGTGAATTCATTAAAAGCTTCTATGCAAAGTTGGTATGAACGAGGAGTTTGCCTTATAGCATGGTCACTTGATGGAAGCTGTTAATAATAATTTTATTATTATTATTATTATTTATTTATTTATTTGTAGGAAAGGATGAATAATAAAGAAAGGTGACCGGAATTTGTGAGCTAATGAGTGAAAAAAAAAAAAAAAAAGAATAATGACGATAAAATATTTAAAAAAAAAAAAATCTTTTTTGCTAGTATTTTAAGCTATTTATTTAAAAATTTTAAGCTCTTGAATAATAGAAAAAAAGTCTTTGTTTTAGAATTATTTTTCCCCCTATATCCTCTACTTTTCTTTCTCTCTTAATATACATTTGAAAGAAGAAAAAGGATAAGTTTGGCTTTTGTAACTGTTAAATTACATTTAAAGCTAAGGAAGAAGAAAGAAAAAAAAGAAAAATGATAAATACTAATCAGAAGGTTAACAGTAAAACTTTCTGTATTACTATTGTAGGGTCTGGTGTTTCAACTGGAGTTCCTGTAATTGGTCACCTCTCTAATAACTGTGCTTGTGCTGAAGCTATTAGAGAACCTCAAGGACCTAATAAGCGAAATAACGTTAGTTTACTTATTACTATTCCTTCTATAAATAATAATAATAATAATAATAATAATAATAATACTAATAACAATGGTGGGGTAAAACATATATTAATTGATTGTGGAAAAACATTTCGTGATGCCTACTTTCGTGTACTTGTGCATCATAATATTCAACAAATTGATGCTTTGCTACTTACACATGATCATGCAGATGCAATGGCTGGATTAGATGATTTAAGAGATTTACAACGAATGTATATTGATAAAAATGATGATTGGTTTGTTGAACATTATATTCCTACCTATACTTCTGTAAAAACACTTCATACAATTAAAGAACAAGTTGGATATATATTTCGTAATAGTCGTGAATTTGGTATTGCCCCACAAACTCAACAACAACATGAGGAACTTTTACAAAAATTATTAGAAGATCGTAATCAAGCAGGATTATCTAATAATATTGGTACTCGTCGTTCTACTGCTTTAGATCTTTTTGCATTATCAGAAGATATACCAACACCTTTTTATATTCCTGCAATTGGATCTAATTTTCCAATATATTCTATACCAGTAGAACATGGTGTAGGTTATATTGCATTAGGTTTTGTTTTTGGTCGTGGTATTGCATTTCATAGTACAGGAGCTTCTATAAATAGTATTCATAATCACACTTGTGTTGTATATCTCTCTGATGTAAGTTATATACCTGAAGTTGCTATGAAATTTTTAAAAGATTTAGTTAAAATTGATATTCTTATTATAGATTTACTATATGGACCTGGTAAAAGGCATGCAACACATTATTGTATGGATGATGTAATGCGACTTGTAGCAATATTACAGCCAATTCGTACTTATGGGATTGGGATGTATTGTGAAATTTTACATTCTGTTGGAAATAAACAATTACAAGAGAAATTAGAGGAATTAAAGCAGAGTGGTGAGTGTGGTGAGGGTGTTGTTTCTGTGGAATTAGGCTTTGATGGACTTAATATTCCACTCCCATTGTAAAAGCAAATAAAAAGAATAATAATAAAGAAAATATATTAATATTATTGTTGTTGTTGGAGGGAAAAAAGGTGGTGGGGAATTATTATTATTATTATTATTATTATTATTTTTTTTTTTTTTTTTTTTTTTTTTGGTACTATCGGAATGTAATATGTCTAGTGGTCTTCTCTATTTAGTTAATATATTTTTTTTATTTTTGAGGGGGATTTTTCTTTTTTTTTTCTTTAATTTCATCACTCTGGATGATCACATAATTTATCCTCGAATAATTTTATCCTTTTTTCACTCTTATCACCTACCCCATTTCATTTATTATTTCATTCACTTATCCCACTCAAATAAAACAATAAAAATGAAGCTGAAGGACATTGTGTGTATAGGAGAAACTGTGAGGATTTTTAAGTGGGGTTTTTGAAGTATAAAAGATTTTAATAAAGTGCTAATAGCGAGTAATTGAGTGAGTGGACAAAAAACAAAAGAAAAAAGAAATGGTTGAAGTAAAAGAAAAGCAAAAGAGTGAAAATGAAGCATCACGAGTACGTTTATGTTTTATTGGTACTGGCTGCTCTACAGGACTTCCTGTAATTGGTCACCTCTCTAATAACTGTGCTTGTGCTGAAGCTATTAGAGAACCTCAAGGACCTAATAAGCGAAATAACGTTAGTTTACTTATTACTATTCCTTCTATAAATAATAATAATAATAATAATAATAATAATAATACTAATAACAATGGTGGGGTAAAACATATATTAATTGATTGTGGAAAAACATTTCGTGATGCCTACTTTCGTGTACTTGTGCATCATAATATTCAACAAATTGATGCTTTGCTACTTACACATGATCATGCAGATGCAATGGCTGGATTAGATGATTTAAGAGATTTACAACGAATGTATATTGATAAAAATGATGATTGGTTTGTTGAACATTATATTCCTACCTATACTTCTGTAAAAACACTTCATACAATTAAAGAACAAGTTGGATATATATTTCGTAATAGTCGTGAATTTGGTATTGCCCCACAAACTCAACAACAACATGAGGAACTTTTACAAAAATTATTAGAAGATCGTAATCAAGCAGGATTATCTAATAATATTGGTACTCGTCGTTCTACTGCTTTAGATCTTTTTGCATTATCAGAAGATATACCAACACCTTTTTATATTCCTGCAATTGGATCTAATTTTCCAATATATTCTATACCAGTAGAACATGGTGTAGGTTATATTGCATTAGGTTTTGTTTTTGGTCGTGGTATTGCATTTCATAGTACAGGAGCTTCTATAAATAGTATTCATAATCACACTTGTGTTGTATATCTCTCTGATGTAAGTTATATACCTGAAGTTGCTATGAAATTTTTAAAAGATTTAGTTAAAATTGATATTCTTATTATAGATTTACTAGGACCATCTGGTATGAGAACGGCACCACACTTTTGTCAAGATGATGTTGTGAATTTAGTAAAAATATTACAACCTCATTGTACATATGGTGTGGGTATTCATTGTGAACTTGAACATGATTCAGGAAATACTTCTTTACGTGAAGAAATTGAAAAGTTGAAATGTGATGGAGGTTCACATGTAAATTCAATTGAATTAGCATATGATGGACAAGTGTTATGGATTAATTAAGAAAATATATATATATATATTTGAAATTATCATTTTTTTTTTTTTTTTTTTTTTTTTTCAGTATGTTATTCTTTGGTAAAATAAGTTTTTATGAGTAGATTCATAATTTCCTTTTTTTTCTTTGTTTGTTTCTTAGTTAGTCTTTTGCTTTCTCTTTGAATTTTTCTTTTATCTGAGTATCTACGTGTTTTCTTTTTCTTTCTTTTTTCTTTTTTTTTTTTCGTAAATCGCAGTAGGAATTAATTATTTACCCTAAAAAAAAACAAGAAAAAAAAAAACAAGAACAAAGTAGTTATAGCCGTTTGATTAAAATTTTATTTCTTAGTTAGGAGACTCACTTCTCCCTTTTCTTTTCTTTCTTTTATTTCAATGGCTTCAGTATTTTATATTCTTGATACTAAAGGTAGCCCACTTATTTGTCGCTCCTATCGAGGTGATATTACACAAAGCCCTCCTCTTGTATTTCAACGTCGTGTTATTGATGAAGAAGAATTTCGCGTTACCCCAGTGTTTGAAGAGCAAGGCCACACATATTGTTTTATTCGTGTGAATAATGTTTTCTTTTTAATGGTGAGTAAAATTAATATTTGCCCATTGCAGCAAATCGCCTTCATGCGTCGTTGCGTGGCCGTATTTGAAAGTTATTTTAAACATATTTCTGAAGAAACCATTGTGGATAATTTTGTCATTGTATATGAATTAATGGATGAAATGTGTGACTTTGGTTTACCTCAGTACACAGAAGAAAAAGTATTACAAGAATATATAACACAAGAAGGACTTATTTCATATCTTTTACCTGAAGAGAAATTAAAAGTAAAAGAATTACCTGCAGCTGTAACTGGCATGGGTGGCGGCACACCATGGAGAATGCCTGGAAAATATAAATATCGTAAAAATGAAGCCTATTTAGATGTTGTCGAAAGTATTAATATTCTCGTCTCCCCAGAAGGTGAAACACTTTCAAGTGAAATTGTGGGGCAACTTAAAATGCGAGTTCGTCTCTCAGGGATGCCAACATTAAAATTAGGATTAAATGATAAAGCTATGTTAGGCATGTCAGGCCGCACTAATACAAATGGACGTGCGATTGAAATGGCAGATGTAAAATTACATCAATGCGTTCGATTAAATCAATTTGAAAGTGATCGTATTATTACGTTTATTCCACCCGATGGGGATTTTGAATTAATGACATATCGAACAAGTAAAAAAATTGCCCCATTAGTTCAAGTCGAATGTACTTTTGTCAATAGAAGTACAACACAAGTTGAAATGACCATCATGGCCCGCACCACATTTCGTCGAAGTACAACGGCAAATTTTGTCGATATATTAATTCCAATTCCAACCGATGCGGATAAACCTGAGGCGAGGTGCTCATTAGGGAAACTTCGCTACGCCCCAGAGTCAAGTGTGTTGATTTGGAGTTTGCGAGGAGTAGCGGGGGGGAAGCAGTTTAGTTGTTTGTGTAAATTTCATCTTCCATCTGTGCGAAGTAGTGACCCACGCGCGTTAGCAAAGGCTCCAATTCAGGTGAAATTTGAAATTCCATATTTTACAGCCTCAGGGTTTCAAGTGCGATATTTAAAAGTAACGGAGAAGTCAAATTATGAGGCATTGCCGTGGGTGCGGTATGTGACGCAGAGTGGGGATTATCAAGTACGAACACACTAGTAAAATGTAATAATAATAATAATAAGAAGAAGAAGAAGAAAAAAAAAAGGAAAATATATTGTGTGTGTGTGTGTTTTTTTTTTTTTTCTTTTCTTTTCTTTCTTTTATTTATATATTTATATATTTGATCGTTTCTTTTTTGGGTTGTAAAAAGGAATGAGTAAAAAAACAAAATAGTATCTATGCGAAGAGTGTAAAGGAAAAAAAAAAAAAAAAGAATTTATATATGGTTTTTTCTTTATTCTTGCTTATTTAAAAAGGAAAAAGAAAATATTGATTTTTTATTTAGCTTATTTGTTTATTTGTTTTATCACTTCTATTATTATTATTATTGTTATTATTATTATTATTTTTTTTTTTTGGTCTTTCTTTATAATTCTCTTTTATACAAATATATATATATATATATATATAGTGTGTGTGTGTGTGTGTTTGTATGAGTAACACAAATAATGAAGAATATAATTCAAATACTTCATCACCTCCTTCTGTATCTCAGACTCTTTCACCATACTCCTCTACACAATTACCAATTATATCAAGAAATATAATATTAACTTCAACTGAAACTAGTAATAATAATAGTATTATTAATAGTAATAATAATTATTACGATAATGATCGGGAATTACAGGAAACAATAGAAGATAAATCCTTCTTTTCATCTGAGATGCAGAGTAGAAAAAAGTTCAAAACATCTATACCTTCAAAGGATTATATTTCATGGAATAATAATAATAATAATAATAATAATAATAATTGGTCTACTCTTTCAGGTCACATAATACAAGAAAATAAGCGTTATGTGTCATTAATGCCTCTTATTTGGGGATCAAATAGAGATTTTATTATAATGCTAGCTCGAGATTCCTTTAGTGGAACTCTTGTTATAACACGAAAATATAAATATCATTTTAATTCTAATAATTCTTATTCTAGTTTTAACAATGAAGGAAATATTAAAAATTCCTTTATTCCTTTTTCACAAGAATGGCGTCAAAGAATGTATACTTTATTACGTTTGCATCATCCTCATATTCATTCTATATTAGATATATTAATAAATGAAAAACAACACGAAATATTACTTGTTTATCCTTACAAAGATGGGATGCAACCTCTTGCGGCTGTATTTTCAAAATTTCATTCATATCTTTTACCTTATTCTTTAACTTCTATTGAATTACATCGAATGATGCATGAAATTACTTCAGGAATTTTCTTTTTACATCATAATAAAATACATCATGGGGATATTTCTCTTTGGAATGTTTTATTAGATTTAAATGGACATATATATTTAACAGGTTATGCTATTTCTGAAATGTCAACTTCCTCTTTTAGTGAGGATTTTCATGCAATTATAACATTACAGAATGCATTACAAAATAATAATAAAAATAATAATATTTATATTAATAATAACACAAGTGAAGATTTAAAGTTTAGTAAGTTTACACAATTTATAACAAAACCTATTGGTAGGGAAAGAGAAAAAGAAATAAGAGAGAAAGTTAAAAATAATGAAATACAAGAAGAGGAAAAACAACATACAAATACTTTAGTTCCTTCTATTGTTGGGATTTTAAAACGAGAAAGTTCTCCTGTATTATATCGAGTTACAGGACTAGAAAAGTGGGGAAGGTCATTAGGGAAAAATTTGCATTCGGATTTATCAGAAAATAATATAAGAGTAAAGGAAAAAGAAAGAATAACTTCATTTTCATCACATAGAGATTTTCACAATAATAATAATAATAATATATGTCGTGAAAATTTATCAAAATGGCGTATTACAATAATAGTTGTATTTTTTTCTTTGATTTTGATTCGTATTGGAAGGGAACGTCGAGAATTTTTAGCAACTCGTTTATTAGCAGCTGCTAGAATTCAAAATCATCACATAATAACTACTAATATAACTTCTACTAGTAATAATAATAATATTTATTATATTAATGAAAATGTATTAGTTGCACCTTTGACTCCTCGACCACGTAAACCTAAACTTGTTCAAAAACGACGTGTTCACCGTATTGCTACAGTGATTGTGTAATATATATATATTTATATATATATATATATGAATATCAATTATCTTACTAATAAACTGACATTATTAATATTATTAATCACATTTTATAACTTTGTTTTTATTTATATTTTGAGTGGGTTTTTTCTTTCACGTTTTTTTTTTTTTTTTTTTTTTTTTTCACAGATGACTACAAAAGAAAAAATGCTGCTGTTAATGGGTTTGGTATTTTTTTTTTTTTTTTTTTTTTTGTTATCTACTACTGTAATGTATATATTATATATCCTTTATTTTTAAAACTTGTTTAATCTTTTCCTTTTACCTATTTATATATAATATTCGTAATAAATTTAAACCTTATAACTCTCTCTAAATAAAATTTTTCCTTCTCTTATTTTTTATTTATATATCTATATTAGCAGTAGTAAAGTGCTCTATTAGTTTCTTTTTATTGTTGTACTTTAAATATCATTTATTATTATTATTATTATTAATTAATTAATTAATAAATGCATCGCCCCCTGACTGCTCGTTGCACTCGTCGCATTAGAGCCCCATTAGATCATCTCATATTACGTCCTAGTGATTCTGATCAAATATCAAATTGTATTAAAACAATAGATGCCGCTATAGTAACTTGGTATATGCCTATAACACAATTGCAAAGAGTATTACACGCACGATATGAGGCGGAGCAATTTGGAGAATTACTCTCAACACATTTTTCTTCTTCTAATACTATTAATAATAATAATAATAATAATTTCTCTACTGCCTCATCACATTCAACTTCTTCAGATAAACAACAACAACAACAACAAGAAGAAGAAGAAAAAACAATAAATGATAATACAATTAACAGTGATACTCCTACTCCACTAGGCCTTGTCACATTAATTGCAGGACGTAATTATCCTAAAAAACAAACTTTTTTAGAAAAGATATTAGACCCAGCCCCACATCCTACAATTAGTATTCGTATTTCTGTAATGGATAGAATTCACTGGCAACGCACAGCTTGGATGGCGAATTCTATTTGCCCCAGTATATGCTGGGGTCGATTACCACAAAAGATATTTTCTATTAATTTAGATTATAAAAATAAAGTTTGTATTGATGCTACCTTTGATAGTGCAAAAGATCAATATATAACTCCATACACTTTAGATATTCCTGGACTTAATTTTCATTTAAAATTACAAGATACAGGTTTAACTTTATTTGATTCTGCGACACCTGTTGTCGATGGATTTCTTGATAATGAAAGTGCATTACATCGATTAGCATTAGCACGAGAAGTTAATATGCAAGGACTTGGTGGTTCTGTATATAGACAAATGCTTTGGAGTTCACCTTCACTTCCTAATACAGCAAATATGTTAGAATTTAATCCTGGAGAATTATTTCAACGATGTTTTCATACAAATCCTCCAATAGAAACTCCAGTTGCGGCCTGGTTAGTACGAGAAGTGCATGAAACATTATTATATAAAATGGAGGGAGAAGTGGAGGATGAGAATGATCCAAATAGTGCAACTACGTATGGAGATCGATCATTAACAGAAAGAGTTCAGAAAAAAGCGATGAATAGATATAATGGATTTCGTGATGAGGTGCGGGGGAAAGTTTATAGTGATTTGGATGGAAAAGAAATGCCTAGGTAGTGTAAAAAGAAATAAAACAAATATTATATATATATATATATATATATATTATATAAAGAGAGGAGAGGAGTGGTGATGATTGGGGTGAAGAAGAAAAAGAAGAAAATTTTTTGAAATTTATTGTTTATAAATGCATATATATTTATTTATGTTTTTTTTTTTTTTTTTTTTTTTGGGGGGGGGGGGGGGTTTTGTTTGTGTTTGTGTTTTTTTTGTTTTATTTTTTTTTTTTTTTTTTTTTATTTTTTTTTTTTTTTTTTTTTTTTTTTTTTTTTTTTCGCTTCGTCCGGGGCCGGCCCCCCCTATTGTGTGTGTTTGTGTTTTTCTTCTTTAATTTATATGAGTTTCTTTATATCTTTTTCTATTTTTTTTTTTTTTACCTTTATTTTATTTATTATTATTCTTTAATTTATTAAGAGACTTTTAGGCTTTCTAATGGCTACTTCTAATAAACAAATTGTGGGAAAGTATGAGTTAGGAAAAGTTTTAGCAGCTGGTTACTTTGATTGTAGAACTCGTCTTTGTACTCATATTGTAACTGGAGCTCAATATGTTGTACGAATTTATAATAAAAGTGTTTTAGCAGAAGCTCAGTGGATGTGGGATCGTATTCGTGATGCAATTCACGTCATGCGAACACTTCCTAAACATGAAAATATCATTGAAACCTCTGAATGTTTTGAAACCCAATCTTCTTTATATATTCTAATGCAACATTTTGCCCCAATGCATTTAACAAAATTATATACCAGTGAAACCGCCTCTGGTCAACGTGTCTTAATTCCATTACATAAAACAAAACATTATTATACGCAAGTTGTTCGAGGACTTTTACATATGCATAATCGCAGCGTCGTGCATCTTGGAATTGCTCCAGATCATATAATGTTAAATGATAGAGATCAAGTTAAAATTGGTTACCTCGTCTCGTGTACATATTTTCCAAAAGGAAAATTATGTAAAGATATTCGTGGCACCACACACACTGTAGCACCAGAGATATTAAGTAATCAAGAGTATGATCCGTATGTAGCAGATGCCTGGTCTATGGGAGTTTTATTATATTTTATGCTACATCAAGGGCGATACCCACATGATGGGGCGAATACAACTAAAAATATAATTAATCATCGTATTCGCCCACCAGATCCTAATCTTTCTGCGGAAGCGAAAGATATTTTACTTTGGTTATTACATCCTGTGCCAGCTCGTCGATTACGGGTGGAGGAAATATTATCCCATCCATTCTTTGCTACAAATCATAATAGTAATAATAATAATATTAATAATAATAGTGAAAATATAGATGGTCGACGTTACAGTAAACGAAACACGGAAACGGACTATATCATTGACCCCATAACAGGAGAAAGTATTATAAATATTAAAATTCCACTTGGGTTAAGTCGAGAAGAAGAGGCAGCGTATATTATTCAACAAACATATAGAGCATATAAACTTCGTAAACATCATGAAATATTAACTGAGGTACCGCAGCGTTTTATAAGAGGAAAAGAAGGTGAAGAATTTTTACATCGAAGATTTAGTACCCAGCCATCTTCTTCAACTATTAAATTACCACGAAAACACATAACATCTTTTATGGAAATGGAAAATAATACTACAGGAATGAGAGAACAAAGACAAAATCAAAATCATCATCAACAACAACAACAAAGACGTTTATCTCGAGGAGGTGCCCATACTCCTCCTCCTCTTAATATGTCTGATTTTGAATATATAAATAAAGAAGATCATCCAGAATATGAAGGAATAAAGAAAAATAATAATAATAATAATAATAATGGATCTGTTGTACTTTTTAACTGTAGTTCAGTAGAAGAAGATGAATCCCCAATTATGTCACATTCAAAAGATTATCCAATACGGCAATCTTCTTCACATTTTAATTCACATACTCATAGTAGAGTAACAAATGATGGAGGTGGTGTTAGTGTAGTAGATAATTCTAATAATAATAATAATAATAATAATATTTCTGAAGAAGTTATAAGAAAAGGAGGAGAAGAAGGAGTAGGAAATGGAAGTATAACTGGAACTGGAACAAATAGTGGAAGTAGTGGTGTTGGTGATAGAATTAGTGAAGATAATATGTTAACTACAAATTTAGTACATTCTAAACATAAATTACATTCTAGTGAAAGAGATAATGCAATAATATCAGCATTTTTATCTAATCTTCGTGTAGATGCAACACGACCGTGTCCAGCATGTAATAGACTTCCAATGCAAAGATTAAATGGACGTGCACCATATAATAAAACATCATATGTGTATAAACAAGGAGAATTTACAACAAAGATGGAAGAATCTTGGTAATAATAGTATTTGATGAAGTTTGAATTATATATATATATATATATATATATATATATGTGTGTATGTTAGCAAATAATAATAAATATTACGTTAATGTTATATAGTCTCTATTATTTTTTCTTTTCGTGTATATATGTCTGGGTGAGAGATAAATTATGTACAGATGCAAGTTAGCAATGAATTTACAATTTTCATTTATTAACTCTTGTTTAAATATATTCAATGAGTAGTTCAAAAAACAGAGAGCGATAAAGAAATTAAGATTTTTGTTTTGTTTTTTTTTCCCTTGTTAATCTAACTTTATATTTTTTTTTCTTTTGAATTGGTCTTAAATATGGATAAGTGTATTTCGTTTTTTTTTTTTTTTTTTTTTTTTTTTTTTTTTTTTTTTTTTTTTTTTTTTTTGTGTGTGTGTGTATTTTAGGCATATGAAGTTAGACAATATATTTAAAGAAAAAGAAAAAAAGTAGTGTACATTTAGAAGTACAGAAACAATCAAAGATAAATATAAATATATAATTTATTATTATTATTATTATTAAATAAATAATATAAATGGGATTTCGTCTTTCCCTTATATTTACTCTCTTTTTTATGATATGTGATCTTTTCTTTCTTAGTATTCGTGTTGCCTTCCCCCATGGTGTTGTTGCCTATATTCTCCTTGCTTTACATGAATCTGTATTAATAATACTTGCAATTTTACTTATTTCTTTTATTATTCGAACATGTTGGGTTTTTATTGGGCCACTATGGGAAGCTCTTCGAGTACTTCGTGTTGTGGCCCCATTATGGTTATTACGAATAATATTTACTTTTCTTCCTTTACTTTATAGAGAAATTGTATTAACTCATCACTATAATTCATCTAATTCATCTTCAAATAATTCTTCTATAAATGAATTAAATAAACCTCGAGCTTGGGAAGATGGAGGCTATGGGGCACTCTTTAGTATAAATATATTAATATTTATATTATTTCATTTGGCTTTATTGCATGTGATTTCTTTTTTAAGTGAAAAATCACTTTATGCTCCATATTGTCCTATACAAACTCCAGCAACACTAACACAACAATCATCAAGGGGATTTTCTATTAATTCAGGAAGAGCAATTAATAATAATAATACAATAATAGATTCTAGAAGTAATAATCCATTAGAGAGAAGAAGTTGGGATGAAATGACAACTTCACATGTTGCAGGAGAAATTTCAACTCCAGCAATAGCACGATTTAGTACTATTTCAGAGCGGCATTGATAATATATATATATATATATATTTTTTTTTTAATTTAGTTGCTTTTTTGTTTGTTTTTGCTTATTATTATTATTATTATTATTGTCCTTCTTTTTCTTCTTTTTTTTTGGCATTCTTTATTGCTTTTCTTGAATTTGTTTTTTTTTTTTTTTTTTTTTTTTTTTTTTTAACAAAAGAAAAAAAAAAAAAAATAAAAAGTAATCCATTATTAGAGTTTATTTATTTATTTCCCCTCCCTCTCACTATCTCTATCAGTATTTCTGCTTCTGCTTATTATTAAATAATTTATTAAACGAGTGAAATTAGCAATATAAAAAAAAAAAAAATGGGTTCTACTCCTAACGATAATAATAATAACAACAATAACACAAATAATAATAATAATAATACTTCGCCTAAAATTTTAATCTTTGGTTATGGTTCTATTCTGTGGAAGCAGGGGTTTGAGTACACGCGTTGCTTCCCATGTTGTATTAATGGATTTAAACGTGTGTTTTATCAAGGCAGTAGTGATCATCGTGGGATTCCTGGGAAACCTGGTCGCGTTGTAACACTCATTCCTTATAATAATAATAATAATGTCTCTGATGAAGTTCCTAACAATGGCCATACTAATAATAATAATAATAATAATAATAATAATAATAAACAAGAAGAAGAAGAAGAAGAGTATTGGGTTGCAGGTGTGGCGTATGAATTACCTCAAGATCAAAAGAAGCGTGAAACTATTTTAGCACAACTCGATCACAGAGAACGTGGGGGTTACTGCAGAGTGGAGGTGCAACTCTTTTCACTAGAAACACGAGAGCCTCTTAATCTCAATAATAATAATAATAATAATAGTGAATTCATCTGTTTGTGTTATTTAGCTACTCCAGATAACTCGGAGTATCTCGGGGCGGCAAGTGAGGAAGTTATTGCAGCACAAATATTAAATGCTGCTGGGGCGAGTGGGCCGAATTCGGAATATTTATTTCGACTCGCGGAGGAATTAAGAAAACTGCAGGCGGTGGATCCTCACGTGTTTGCGGTGGAGGCCGCCGCTCGACGAATATTAGAAAATAAAAAGTAAAGAAAGAAAGAGAGAGAGAGATGTAATTGATTACACTGTAATGGGTAATAAGAAAAATAAATCTCTTTCTTTATATATATATATATATATAGTTTATTTGCTTTTGCTTTTGCTTTTTTCTAAGAGAAAATACAAAAAAAAAAAGATCTTTTGGACAAAAGAATTAACGAAAATAATAAATTGTTTGGGAAAATTTTTATTCTACTCTAATAAAAAAGGAATTGTCATTAAATCCCATCTAGACAGTTTACTTTTTTATTGTTCTTGCTTATTTAATATTATTATTATTATTTTTTCTGCTTTTTCTGCTTTTTTTATATCTTTGGTTCTTTATTTTTAGAATGTGAATAATTTGATTTTACTCCAGTTTGTCTATTTTATTTTATTATTATTATTTTTTTTTTTTTTTTAGTATTTATTTTCTTTTTTGGTTTTTATTTTATTATTTTTTTATTTTTTTTGTTCTTTAGGTGTTTAACTGATAGATATAAAAAGAAATAAATAAATATAAATATAAAACATAGAATTATTACAATGATGACTCCGCGAGTGGAGGCGGTAACAGAAGTCTACACTGATGAACTCCGTCAAGCTCTCTTTCATCTTCGCCTTTTATTAGCCCAGCGAGGAAAAAAAAATAATAATAATAATAATATGAAAGATAATAATAAAGAAAATCAAAATGAAGAAAAAAATAAAATATTTCATGAAGTATCAATGGTAGAATTAACGCAATCCCTCGTTAAACTTCCTCATGATTCCCTATCATCCTGTAGTCATTCTCTTCTCTCTGTTGAACTAAATGAGGAGGAGAATGTAGAAATTCAAAATAATAATGTAATGAATTCAGATTTATTAAATTCATCTCATCATCATCATCATCAAGAAGAAGAAGAAGAAGAACACGAAGAAGAAAAATATAAATTTCATTCATATAAAATTAATAATAATAATAATAATAATAAAGAAGAAGAAAAAGAAGAAGAATTTCATATTAATATTAATTCTCTTCAACTTCCACAGTTGCGTTGGCCACTTCCAACACGACAGCAGCGACTTGAGGCGATGGCGCATTATCAACATCATCGACAAGAAAGAAAAATAAAAGGTAAAAAAAATATAAATATAAATCAAAATGAGGGAAAAAAAAGTTGGCTGTGTGGTATAAATGGTAAAACTAAAAATGAAGATGTTTATTATTATGATTATCCAAATAATAATAATATTAATAGTAATAGTAGTAATACCTTATCCTTAACAAATACAGGTGATCGTAGTGAAGGAAGTAGCTCACAAGATACCTACGCCGCCTCTCATGTTTCAGAAGAAGATGTTTATATTCATGAATTGGCAAGAGAACTCGGCTCATATCATACACCTACTAATTCTGTACATTTTAGACAATTTTCTGCATCATTGAGTATTGGTGGTGGTAATGTTTTTGGAACAAAAGAATTATTTTCACCTAGTCCTGTGAGAAATAAAGATTTAGATATTTCTTCTTCTTCTGTAATTAATAATAATAATAATAATAATAATAGAAATGCTGCGATGAGTGAAAGTACAGGAATAACAACACAAATGGAGTTTGATAAAATAGGTGCAGGTGAGGCGGCACCGTATACATCATATCTTTTTTCTCCTGTTGTACGTATAGTAGATTTAAATGCGTTATCATCTGCTTCTTATTCTTCTTCTTCAATATCATCCCCTTCTTCTACTATTAATAATAATAATAATAATAATAATAATAATAATGACAATAATAATACTAGTGAAGGTTGTACACGGGTTTGTTTTTCTCCAGATGGAAGTTGTTATCTTATTGGGACACAAAAAGGACATTTATGGTTTGTATCAATAGATACTAATAAAACTAATAATTCTTTACCTGTTTCAAATAATAGTAAAATGAAATCTAAAACAATATTAAGTGATAATAATACAAATCCACTCTTACTTCAAGGTCATAGTGGGGAAGTTAAAGATATTGCATTTGATGATGTTGGTACTTTTTTTGCCTCTGCAGGAGCGGATGCTTGTGTAATTTTATGGAATCAAAGAACACGATCAAAAGTTCGTCGTATAAATACTGATGGTGGTATTCCTACAAATGTTAGATTTATGCCAAAAAATAATAATTATATTTTAGTTTCAATTCCCCAACATCATATTCTTCGTTTATATAATAGTTCTACAGGTCTTCCTGTAACTAGAAAAGGTCCTATAATGAGAATAGATGCTACATCTGTTGCAATTGAAAGTTGTACGGATCCTTTTATTTTTCTAGGAGATATAAATGGAATGATTACAATGTGGAAATATCATGCAAGTAATAATGATTGTAATATTTCATTACCTTTCATTTCTATGGAAAAAAAGGAAATAATACAAGGAAAGAGATCAACTAAAGAATCTCAAAAAGGAATATTACAAAAAAATATGATTTCAGGAAATATAAATGTTATGCAAGGATTTGGAAATCCAAGATTTCAGAAAAAACAACGTCGAAGACAAGATTTTTATCAAAAACAACGTAAACCAAATACTTTAACAGAAAGTTATCCACAATTTGAAAAAGTAGCAGGATTAATTGTAGTTAAAGGAATACCTGTAGGAAATCTTGTAGTAAGTTCTATGAATTTACAACAATTTAATTCCCTTTCTAGAGTTCAACGTGTAACTTATAAAATTCCTGAAACAAATACTATAAAAAAATGGGCTGTATCTGCATTAGCAGGAGCAAGACAACGTGAAGATTATCATGCAATATCTAATAATAATAAAAATTCTATAATTCCTTCTTTAACATGTTCTGTTATGTTATTAGCATCTTTTCCATGTGATCGTTTAGTTATAATTTGTATTCAACCTAATGAATCTTCAATTAATGAATATAAATTAATTCCTATGCTTATAATAGATGGAGCTTGTAGAATTCGTCAATTATCATCTGGAATTGCATTTTGTGTAGATAATACTCGTTATCCTACAATATCTTGTACATGTGAAGAAGGTTTTGTACAAATAATCGCATGTGCTGCAGGACGTAGTATTGATAGTAGTAGTGGGGGAATATCTTTAAAAAATGAATCTATTAAAAAAGTAACAAATTCAAATATATCTAAAACAAATTCTACTTATTGGAGTTTAATGGCAACTCTTCCTGTTCCATGTGGTGGAATTCCATTTAGTCTTACCTGGTCACCAGATATGCGAATTCTTGTTGCCGTAACAGAAGAAGGTTTATTATATCAATGGCAACGTGTACATCTTCTTAATCATTCTGAAAATATTCGTCATGATGATAATAATAGAGAAGATGAAGATTCTATAGGAGGAGGAGGGGGAGGAGGTGCTTATAGAATTCAAGATGAAGTTGATGAATGGCGTATTTATTTTGAGCGTGAAAAGGAACGACAAATGCGAAAATATCGTACAGAGAAACAAAATAGTAATGGAGATTCCTTAAGTGGATCAGAAGATTGGTGGATGAGTGATGGAGATTCTTTAAATAAAAATTTAGATTTATCAGTATAAAGTGGTGCTATTAGTTAGTTAGTTATTAACTGTTTTTTTTTTTTTTTTTTTTTTTCTCATGACGTTTTTTTTTAATTATCTTTTGGTTTTTTATTTATTTATTTATTTTTTTTTTAATTATAATTTCATTATATTTATTATTATTATTATTATTCCCCCCTTACTTCTCTACTTTTATCTCTTTAAATTTGAAAAAAAAAAAAAAAATCAAAGGTATAGAGCATTTGTGTTAAAACGCAAGGATTAGGATAAGAAATTAAAATATATATATATATATATATATATTTATTTATTTATTGAGAAACCATGTTGGGAAGGACACTTGTATGTTTAAACACATTCCTAACAAAATCTGTGGCTACCCCACCTATTTCGGTAATTAGAACTGGACCAAAATGGTGGGCTGATCCAGAGCGTATGGTACGACAAAAACTTCTTTACTTCACATTAGGTGTGGATCAACTTCCACTACGCCGTACGGCAGTAATTCAAAAAGATTTACATCGTTTTCACATGTGTAAACCACCACCGCGGGTTGGAGACACTACGGGTTATAAACGTTCAAGAGCCGCACAGTTGGCAACTTGGTATAGGCGCATTCAATATCAGGAGTATTATTTGCAGCATCTTTTTACCCGACATGCTTGGGGACTAATCCGGGCATACCCAGGAAACACCACTAAAATTCAAGGCAAGGCAGATGACGGATATGTTGGATATGATTCCGTTCCATATCATCGCTACAATCGTGCGCCTTTGCCATTCCCAGCCCGGGAAATTTATGAAAGAAGAAAATAGGGTTGGAGATGTTGAAAGAAAAAAAAAACATTTTGAGGTTTGTTTCGTTTTGTTCGGGGTGTTTTTTTTTTTTTTCTTGCCCCATCTCTTCCCTCTCCTTGTTTCCCCCCGTTTCTGTGACTGATTTTGCTTCTGCATCCTTTTCTCTCTTTTTTTTTTTTTTTCTCTCTTCTTCCTTCCTTTTCCCTCCGGCGACCAAAACCCCGCATCCTTTTCTTCCGGGGGGGCCCTCAAGAATTTGAGAGTTCTGTTCCAATATTCCCCTACAGGTTTAATTATCTCTTTAGATGGTGGGCAAAGAACTTTATATGAAAAATTCCTCTACGATCGAATGGCCAATTTCAATGCCCCAATCGTGAGGGATTTTTCAAGAAAACATTATGTTCCCCATTATGAGTGCGGCCCGGGAAATCGGAAGAAAGAAAAACGCCCTGGCAGTTCAGAGAGGGAGAGAGAGAACCTTTCCAGAGATTGCCATGCTGCTTTAACAGGGCCGCCCGATCAATCGGCAGTTTTTTTTGTTTTTTTTTTCACAGCACGCGGATGCTGTAAGCAATGGGTCGGCTGCGCGGCGGCGAACGGTTTTAGCAAAAGAACAAAAATTATAGGAAGATTTTTGAACGTCTTCAGGCGCGGTTTGGTGCAAAGAAGGCCGCCCTTGGGGAAGCCCGGCGGCTTTCGCATCAAGAGATAAAAGAAAATAAGGCCGAACCCTTAACAGCACCTAAGAATATTAACAGGGGATTTTTTATTTTTTATTATTTATTATTTTTTTTTTTGCAGAACAACCCCCAAAAGAGAAAAAAAATCAGTATATTGATCCTATGGCGGGTTTAAAAACATCGCTGCCCCGCCGTGGGTCAACGAGGTCGGGGTTTCACGATCCCACAAACCCGGTCCATTCGGGGGTTGGTGGAAAACAAGATCCAACCAAGGCGAATTCACCCCGCAACAAGTTTGATATTGACCCAAATGGAAGGATCGAGATTTAAGGCGTTTGACGCCACCATATGGATTCATCGCATTTGGAATGGGGGATCGGCGGCGGTTCGGATGGAATTGCGGACGGCTTGCGATTATTGGGGCCCTTCCTTCTCCCCACCCGAAGGGGGCTTTTAATAACTTTGTGGCTTGGATGGAAGTTGTCGAAACAGACACGCATCCTTCCCAAGCATTTTTTTGTTTTCGGCAGGTTGTTGCTGGATAACTTTCGTCTTTTCTTAATGNGGCTTTGGGGAAGTTGTCGGGATGGGTGCGCATCCTTCCCAAGCATTTCATTTTTTTTTTTTTTTGTTTTCGGCAGGTTATTGCTGGTTAACTTTCGTCTTTTCTTAATGGCTTCAACAATTTCTCAATTTCCAGGAATCCAAAGTTTGAGACAAGGCGGCGCTTCTCTTTGAATGGGGCAGAGGTTTTGGCAAAGGCAGCGCCGCTTCATTTGGATAAGGGTCCCTAAAAGACTCTTATGGGGTGCCAGTTGTGTAATATTGTGGGGGGAATGAGGCTTCCACATGTAATGTTCGTGCCGGGTCTAATCTCCCATGGAAGTGAACCACATCAACTTTTGGAGGGGTATTTCCAAGAAAAAAACGCAAAAAGGGGCTGCCCGCCGTCAATAAATAAGGCACGCGGCAGCCTCGCCAAACAACATTTTTCCTTAAAGAAAGAAAAAGATAATAACCTTCTCTACTGATACATCTCCTTTTTAAAAAAATGGCTCTAAGAAATTGTACAGATGTGGGATCGGTATCTTCAAAGAACGACCCATTCCTTTGGCAGACAAGCCCGCCGGTGTTTTCAATATTGACGAGCTGCATGGAGAGAGTGAACAACATATTGCCCACGAGATGTGGGCACCATCGACTTGGGATTAAAGGATGCCGTTGTCAGAACAGTTCGGGACCTTTTGGCAAATACACGAGAAACCTATGGGCAAAATGAGCGCAGCATGTTTTCTGGTGGCAATAAAAGTGGCCCCTTCAACACGTCCCCTATATTCACGAATGTTAAATACCAATCGGACTCCTTTAGATATGATGTTAATGGGCTTGCAAAAGATTGCAGCTCAGAGCGACATCAGGCAAGTACATCCTCTTTCAAAGGACGAAATGAATCGCATTATTCAATATAGAGAGGATTGGAAATAGAAGGTGGTTTTGCGACTGGCCTGGATCATGGCAAGCCGTTGGTCAGAGATGGCAACCCTGAAAACCAGACAATTCAGTAAAATGAAGGATGGTTTGATAATCCTGGATTGGCCCCGTTGCCCCCAAAGAAGGCAAAAAAGTGGACCCCCATCGTGCAGCCCGTTATGTAAAAATACAATGAATAGGCACATTAAACCTGCCTTAACTTTTATCAACACTGGGGCAGAACGAACACATTACCACACTTTTTGGCATTGCAAGTGGAAAAAGATTTTAACCCCATACCAGGCATCAGCGCACTCGATAAAGAGTGGGGCTTCACAACACGCTGCTCAATTAGTCGAAACACATGGAATAGACCCTTATGTCATGGCACAATTGGGAAAAACACATTGATCCGTTTGATCCAACACACAACGCAGTACGATATCTGGGGAAATATATCAGTTCAGTTAATGAAGGTATCGACTTTGGTGAGTTTAATGTGATTTCGGATATTGAACTGGGACAGAAGCCAAGGTTATTTCTAGAACGAAAATCATCGAATTACAATCGACTTTCAACTATTATTCGATGTTTTCATATTACTCATTTGGTATCTCCAGAGGATGAATTATTCTATACCCTTACAAAAGGTAGAATTTCAAGTAGTGATTATTTCTCGTTTATTGGAGAAACTGAACCATTTGAGACTAAAGAAATTTTAAGATATTCGGTCTTTAATCGATCGAATACCTAAGGGTTTAGGAAAAGAGAGTAATCATAAAATTCCTACAGCGGATGCTGCCATTTTATAAATTGCAGGATATTATTAAAGACGCCTCCAAATTATCTACTAAAAAATGGATCGTTCCCTTTCTGGGTCGTCAAAGAAACCCCCACAGGTAAACGACGAAGATGAATTGCATGACCTTGCAAATAAGAATAATGATGATCCTTTATGGGGCATAAGTGCCTTTAGGGCATATTTCAAATTATTTGCTTCCTGTTAATTTTGAATCGGTCTCTTGCTTGGATCTAAGAGCATCTTTCTTTCAGATAAAATTATCTCCCGAGACACGTCGCCTTTTTAGAATGTTGTGTAGAGGACCATTCATTGGTGGAATTAACATGTCTTCTTATGGGTTATGAGGTTGCCTCAGAAATACAGGAGATTATCACTTAAGCAAATGCAGGGGTTTCCACTGTAATGCATCCACAATTGGGCATCCCCAAATGCCGTTAATTTAGATATATGGATTAATAATATTCGCATTCCGGGTCTATGATTAGAAGTTATTGTGTGGGAGCAGAACCCTTGTACAATCGGCGAAGGATATCAATGCAACTATAGGTTAAAAGAAATCTGGTGTCATAGAATATAATTTCCTGGGTGTGAATTTTAATCACGAGACAGCCCCAGTGGCTTTAGGTAATAAGTTCCTTCGTGCGCCAAATGCTAAACCACTTCTATTTGAAATTGCAATAGTAGAAAATAGAGGTGTTGATATCCCGAATGCCATAAGGTTCTGCAAATCTTGGCATTCACCCTTTTTTAATTTTTATTTTTTTTCTTAAAGGCGGTACGTTGAAGGTTATTCACACCAAATAGAGGTTTGGTAGAGGAAAATTCAAATGCGAATCTACCACTTTCTGCTGTGGCATTGGGAAATGCCTTGCTTTCTCGTTTATTGACAAACTAAGAAAGAACAGTGAGTTACCAGAAGGAGTTCAATGCAGTTCTAATCATGGATTCTTCATTAGATAGATGAGGTGCTATTATATATATTGGATTCTGGTGAAATTAAAAATGCAGGTGGAACTTGGAAAACGCCCCTCATATCTTATAATGCGGGCAAAAAGGCGATCAGTAAGACTAGCATTGTAAACCTTTAAACACATTCTTACAGATAGTTTGGATATAATAATAAATAACACTTCTTTGCAGGGTGTGGCAATTAAAAAGAAAGTGCAGAGCTTTTCGCTTTGTCTTTGGAAATTAAGCAAATATTTCGCATGCCGGATGCATCAAACGTGAAAATGACCTTTCTCTTATATTCGTTCATCTGGTAACTCGGTTGGTGGTTTGTCATGGGGTTGCGCTTTCTCAATGGCTGGCTTGGCGAAGGGGTGGGACTTTTGAAAGGGAGCGGTAGGGTTCTTACAGTCAGGAAACCCCCAGGATAAACTTTGCTCTTTCGTTAGTTTCAATCCAATCTAATGTTTCTTCCTTGTTTTTTTTTTTTTTTTTTGCTGAGACTATGCTTGACTTGCAATAGTCATTTATGGGATTTTTTCATTTTTTTCCCCCTTACTTTATTAAATTGTTAATTATGTGTTTTTTTCTTTGTTTACTTTGCTTTCAATTTTATAGATATTTTTTGAAAACCAGGGCGACTAAAAGACACACATTCTGGCCTTGGGATGGTTCTGGGTTGCCGTTTTTAAAAATAATTTCCCACTTTGCCCTATGGCATAATAAATTTATCTCCTTTCAACATCGGTTTATGCCGAAGAGTAAATTTCTATTCTTTATTTTGGTATACCAGGGCCGCGCTCCTGCGATCCGGCTCGTGGGGGCCAGCCTTGGTTGGAAATGGATGATTTTCGTCAAAATTCGCGGCCGGGGGTTTCCAAGGCACCGGCCGCGCAAATACCGAACGGTTTCTTAATTCCCAGGGCCTTCCTTTCTTCTTTCAAATCGGGGGTCTGGGGGGGGGCGGTGTTTTGGGGGGTTCGGATTTCGCTGACGCTGTTGCCGCCGTTAGTTCCGGGGAGGGGGCGGGAGGAGATCGCCGGGCGACCGCGCCGCATTTGTTCTCGGAGTTTTTTTTTTTTTTTTTTGCTTTTTCGTGGGTGGTCGCCGGGGGGGATGGGGGTGTCCCCCGCCTTTGTCCCGATCCTGCGGATTATTATTTTTTTTTTTATCTATGAAGGCGCATTTGGTTGATTTGTTTCGTGGCGGATCATTTATTGACTTGGACTTTTATTGCCGTTGCTGGTATTATTATTATTATTTTTTTTTTTTCGGATCCCGGTTTGGTTTTTTTTTTTTTTTCCTGAAACTTGGTGTGCCGATGTGGTTGATAAGGCTTGGTAGTAGTATATGCATATACACATATTTCTGCCAGGTGTTTTCCTTCTTTATTATTATTATTGAAAATATATATTCTAGAAGTCATTGCTATTTGCGTTTATTAGGGGTATTTCATATATATATATATATATATATATATGTTTGTATTACTATGGGGAAGCTAAAACCAAAATGTTTTTTTTTTTTTTTGTATGTTTCTAATTTTCTTCTTTTTTTGTTTAATAATTGATCCTGATTTGTTTTTTTTTTTTTTCATGGCGGTGAAATATTATTGTCTGTACTTCAGGGAGTTCGCATTTAATTTCTTTGTGGTATACTAGTTGATGCTTTTTTGCCTTTAAAAATCAAAAGCAAGGGCGAAAAAGGAAGTATAAAGAAAGCAGTTATTATATATCTATAACCATATATATATATATATTCATTTTTTTTTTGGCATGATGAAACAATTGGTAGCAAGAATAAAACTCATTAATTTTTTTTGTTGCTTAATGATTTCGAAAAACCAGTTTAACCATCAAATTTAATTGATTTTTTTTACCAGTATCGGCCTTCCCCTGTCACCCAAAACAAAAAGAAAATTAATAATTAGAAGAATTTTGTACTTAAGAAGCTTTTGCTTAGTAAATAAAAGTCAAAGTGTATTAAAAAAAAAAAAGAAAAAAAAGGATTTTGCTTTCTCCATATTGTAGATTTGCATTTCATTCTTAAAAGTATATATATATATTTATTTATTTACAATGCTTGCCCATATGTACTACTTTAAGGCAACTCATAAAACTAAAAAAAAAAAAAAAAAAAAAACCATCCCTCCCACTCTAAGAGCAATACTGGAAATAAAGACTCTTTGGAAGGACATTTTTATTTTGTTGTACATCTTTTTAAATTTTGTACCCATAAATCCCCAAAATAAAAAACAACAACAACTACTACTACTGAAAAAAAAACAAAAAAAAGACACTGAATTACGTAATGTATTATAAAGTCCAAAGATAAAAGGGGAAAAAATTGGTGTCTTGCAAACTTACTCATCGAATAAGAACATTCTAGATATAGGGGAAGGGGAGCATATGATGGGGGAAAAGTAAAGAAATAGATTACAAAGAAAAACTAATACTATGCAAGTAAGATTAAAGAAAAACTGAAGATGCAAAAAAAAAAAAAAAAAAAAAAAAAAAAAACAAACAAACAAACAATTGTTTGCATCGAGGTTCTTTTTTTATTTATTTTAACCATAATTATTAAGTTGCGAAGTATAAGAAGAGTGTGGCTTCATAACACTTTCGGAACAAAAAAAAAAAAAAAAAAAAATAATAACTTCCTTATAATTGAATGAAACTGTAAAAAAAAAAAAAATATATATATATATAAATCTTATTTCAATCTAATAAATCTACTTGTTTTTGTCTTCTATCTAAAAACTGATTACCATTGAATATTTCTTTATTTAATTTATTACTCCTTTAAAATATGCTTAGGTGAAAACATCGTGACAAAAATTACAAAAAAAAAAAGAATAAGGGAATAAGCAATGGGTGCTTGTGGATCAAAGAACTCTACAAGCAATAAAGACGGTAAGACATCCGAAGACCGTAAAGCTGCATGGGAACGTATCCGCCAAGCTATTCCTCGTGAAAAGACTGCTGAAGCAAAACAGCGTCGTATTGAATTATTCAAAAAGTTTGATAAGAATAATACTGGAAAACTTTCATATGATGAGGTTTATGAGGGATGCTTAAAGGAGCTGAAGCTGGATGAGTTTACGACGCGTCTGCGTGATATCACAAAACGCGCCTTTAACAAAGCAAAGGATATGGGTAACAAGGTGGAAAATACGGGCTCCGAAGATTTCGTTGAGTTCCTGGAGTTCCGTCTGATGCTTTGCTACGTATATGACTACTTTGAGCTTACAGTCATGTTTGATGAAATTGACACTTCCGGCAATATGTTAATTGATAAGAAGGAATTCAAATCTGCTGTGCCTAAGCTTGAGAAATGGGGTGTCAAAATCAGTGACCCTGAAAAGGTCTTCAAGGAGCTGGATAAGAATGGATCTGGATCTGTGACGTTTGATGAGTTTGCTGCATGGGCTTCAGCTCACAAGTTGGACGTGGACGGAGACCCAGACAATGTGCCAGACAATAACCCAAATAAGGTAACTGAAGTTTCCTCTAAAAAAAAGGAAGAAGTTGTACAACAAAGTGAAAGCAGAGTTGAAAATGAAAAGGTCTCTGAGAATACACCAGAGAAGGAACAGGAATATGTAACCGATGCATCACCGGAACGATTAGCTGAGGAGTCTTCACAAAATATTCCGGAAGATGTGCAAGAGAATACAGCGAAAGAATAATCGTTGAAATCGTTAAATATATATATATATATTAAATGTAGATATTTATCAGCTTGACAAGAAAAAAAAAAAAAAAAATAAATAATAAGAAAGGAAAAGACACAAAAGAACGTATTAATAATAATAATATAGATAATTCGACATTGAGCTCAATTGTTCTTTCTCAGTTGGGGTCGTGCATAACATATATACATATTTATTTTTAGATATTTCTCTTTTAACCTTGCAATTCATTTACTTTTTACTAATAATCTCTTTCCATATAATCCTGGGATAGTTTTAAAAATGGTATTTTTCTTCCTTTTCTCTTTCTTTAGTTGTGATTTAGTAAGTAAAACTAAATAAAAACATATATAAAGGAAAAAAAAAAAAAAAAAAACAATGGGCTCCTGTGGATCGAAAAAGTCTACAGCAACTAAAGACGGTAAGACATCCGAAGACCGTAAAGTTGCATGGGAACGTATCCGCCAAGCTATTCCTCGTGAAAAGACTG